>MU224125.1:3223534-3234030 GCA_018584345.1 Thuja plicata
GATCATTCCAATCTTATGTTCAACCTCAGAGATAGTTTTACAAGAAAACTTATCACTTCAAAGGTGTTATGGAATGTACATGCAACCTAAAACAAATTCAAAGATATTTCAAAAAGGTAATACTTCTTAGATGACAGCCCAATTGATCGGGGCATCAATCAATAGAATTTAACCATGCAAAATGAGAAAACCAATTGAAAATATAGACTATGAATCAAATCAAGAAGCATGCACATCAAAATATCACTTTGAAGAAGTTCTATTGGTTTATCCGAGGGACTAATTGTAAAATAATAATGAAACTATTGCACATGTGAAAGAAAAAGGACTTATCTTTATTGATTTTGAAAAAATAGTACATCCATGTCCATGTTATACATGTTGATTAAAAACTATCAAATATGTGAAATTTTATTATATTGTATTGTGTTGTCTTTACATTTTACATTATGTATATATATATATGTGTTTGAGTGGCTTTCACACCTCCTTAAGGTGAAAAGACACAACCCTTATTATAAAATATTTTGAAAAAACACTAAACTAACTTAAAAATAACTACCTAACTTTCAGATTTGGCTTTGGTCAAAAATCCAAAACACATCATGAAAAGCTAAGAGTTTTGCTGGAGATAGGAAATTTGATTTCCCGAACTGGGTCGATTTTAGATTTTTAAAATTCGACCATCTTCAGTCTCTGTCGGCATCATCTTTGTAGTAGGTTGAATCCAGCATTTTCTGAAGGCTTCGATTAGTTAGTTCTATTTATTTGTGTCATAGAGCTTCCTTCCTTTAATTTTTTTTAGTATGGAGAAACTTGCTTCTTGATAATGGATTGGGACTTCTAAATTATCAAAATTTAGGGTACCATCAGAGCCAAGAGAAGTGGATGAGTCCTTAAAATGTGTTCAATTGGATGTATATACACATCTTCAAGTAGTCTTTCGATTCATAGGACATTTGGAAATGAATTGATGTCTTTATTGGGACTTGATGGATCACCTGAAACATAAAACAAGAAAACAAGGCAACTATCCACAAGTAGAATTCAATCTCATATTCAAGTTAGTATATCTTTGAAATTTGTAACATCAGAAAATAAATTTAAGAAAAATCTCAGTGTAAACTAAGATATAGAGTGAAAGATAAGTGTATTTTTTCACCAAAATGCAATGGAGCTAACATAATATCAAGATAAAATAAATGCTCAAAGTTTCAAAATGAAAAAGTTAGGTATGAAAGTATTAATCAATGTTCTCATGAAATAAATATGCTAATACACAAATGACCACAAACAAGGTCAACTAATCAAAACCTGTATCAACATTGCATCAATCACGTGGATATAGATAGTCCACTAATGAGTCATCACACTGCAAGTGAATGGGTCACGACTCCATCACCTACATGACCCATGATATAAGCAATGAAGAATGCAGTGCATTATCACATTAGTATCTGAATCAAAGAAATATGAGAGAGACAATGGTAATTAGTAGAATATGTGACTCAAGCACCAAATTAACTCAAGATCTTGATTTTCCAAGCATGTTTACCATTGTAAGCCATAAGACAAGATTATGATAAGTAACAACACATTGCCTTCAAATAAATGTGAAACTATAGGGAAACCCATGAAAAATTAGCCTCTCACTGAGGAACATAATAAAGAATAATCCTCTCACTAAGGAACATAATAAAGAATAATCCTCTCACTAAGGAACATAATAAAGAATTATCCTCTCATTGAGGAACATAATGGAGGGAAACTCCATAAAAAGTAAGTGCACGATGGAGGGAAACTCCATAAAAAGTAAGTGCACGCCATTTATAGGATGGAGGGATACTCCACGGGTCCCTTCAAAGAATGATGCAACTATGAATCAACTATAACTGATGGGTCCTTGTTAACTATGATTATTGGGTACCCTGTGTTGACAAGTGGTTCATTTAGGAATGTTCTGGAACACTTTAGGATTGTAATTTATGGAAACATATCTGGTATGGATGGTCACTTGGTGTCAAACATAGTTTTGGAGTTATAGCTTGCAAAATGACTAAGTCCAAAAAGAAAAATTACAAAGTATAGCAGTATAGTTTTGGTCAGCAAAGATAGTATATGAAGAATGAAGACATGCGAGCTTAGGAGAAGCTATTTTGGGATGTATATGACCTTTGGTTAAGGTTGCTTATGTTTTGGTGTTGAGCGCAATAAGTTTCAATATGTTGAAGACATGCGAAGACAAAGTAACAGTGATACGAGACAAATGAAAGGTCACGATGATTAATGACGTATAATGCAGAATCTAAACATGCTAATTTGGATTAAGATTGAGGATTACCTATTTTTTTTTAGTATATGATCATTGACTTGGTATTTACCTTTTGTGTAAATGATTATTCTATTTTGTGATGCATTGGAAGCCGACTGAACATATAAGGATGTATATATAGGAAGAGCTTTTTGTAAAGCGAAGAATGTATGGTGTGGAAGAAATGGATGCAAACAAATGAATACTTTGTGATAATAGAATCAGACAGTTGGTGATGGAAACTAAAAAAAGAACCACCTAAGAATAGAAGATGCTTGTATTGTTCACTATTGAGAAACTATTGTAACAAAATCATATTTCTGATTGTATGAGAAGTGAGCTTAGTATACCTTTAACATGGTTTTTTGTATTCCTCTAACAAGGAAATGTGCTAATGTAATAATCAGCTCCTAACATGGCTATGTCTCCTAACAGGGACAAAATAATTTTAGTACATATTTGTGGGTACCATCCGTACCAGGGTTTTCCCTTGGCCAGGGTTTCCCCGACAACAAATTCATGGTGTTATGAGTTGTGTATTTTATGATTATGTTCTTTTCATTTAAGCAATTATATAGTAAAGTTGGAATTTGCTAAGTTCATGTTTAAAGTGCTGTAATACTGATTTACCCCCTCTCAGTATTACTTAATCCTAACAATTGGTATAAGAGCTATTGGCCCTTGGAGAGAACGTCTAACAAATTAAGGGAGATGAAGATGGATTCTGAAAGTTTGGAAGAAAAATTTGAAGCAACACTTGAAGACCTTGATAAGGCTAAAGCAGAGAATGGTGACTTGAGATTCAAACTAAGAAGAGCTGAGGGTTTCATCAAGAAACTAAAGGAACAACTTGAACTATTGAGGAGTCAGAGAAAAGATCTTATGGATAAGATAAAAGAGGATTTAGACAATGATACTTCAGATCAGATAAAATAGATTGAACAAGTATCTAGAATTAGAGAAATACAATCAAATCATAAAAGGAAAACTTGTTAAGGAAAAAAAACATATTGAAAAACTTCATTCAAGCAGTGATAAGATTGATGAGAAGAGAGATAGATAGAAACCTAAAGGAGAAATGACTGGAGTTGGCTTTAATGAAGCTGAATGCTCAAAGACTCAGGAAGAAAAATCAGAAGTAAAGACAGATGGAGAAAGACCTACTCTTGAAGAACCTAAAGATCAGATCAAACCATTCAAAGGTAGATGTTTTGGATGCAACCAGATCGGACACATGAAGAGAGATTGGAGAGATAAAGATCCTTACAAACCCTTTTCATGATATTGTTTTAATTGTAATGCATTTGGACACAAGAAGGTAGAATGCAGGAAACCTGATCAATTAAGAATAAAGAAAGATTAAAATAGGGAAGGAACAAAAACTAAGATCACATGTTACAAGTGCAATAACTTTGGGCACATTGCAAAGTATTGTAAGTTGAAGGTTAATCATAAAAAACCACCTCCTACATGCTACAAATGTCATAATCTAGGACACATAGAGAAGTTCTACAGATACAATAGACCTAAGAATAGAAGTGGTCCTCCACCTATTGATACAAAGAAGAGTACTAAAGATGTTAAGTGTATTGCAGACGAATTTAACAATTATTTTAGAAAAGAAGATGTAAACAGTGGTAAGGTATGGAAAGTAAAGGAATCAAATGAGGAAATGGTTCAGGGAGAGTCAATAGATGCTATTGAGTCTCCGCTTGATGCAAACATTTCCACATCAAACTAGATGGCCAAGAATGGCCTTAGGGGGAGCATTGGAAGGAAACATCAGAAATCTATCCAGCCCCTGATGATGAGGAGTAAGCTCTTGCGAGATTAGAGAGTATGTGGAGATATTATGGATCATATATCCATGATCACATGGTCTTAAAAATATATATGTTGTGATTGCTAGATTATTAATCGACTGGATTATGTGCAGAGATGAGTTTATTGGCAACTGTGCCATTTTTGTACACAATGAAGTATAAGGTCAATCAAAAATTTTTTTCTGAACATCATTCGAAGAAAAAATTCTAAGGAGAATAAGAATTTGAGCTGAGAGAAGCAAAGAAGAAAGTATTTTGAACATTTGATCAAAGCAGAAATTTAGAGAATCGACAGATAAAAGGTATTTAGATATTTTTTGAAGCTTTGGTTATGGATACTTTGTTGATTTTCAATGTCGTTGAAAGGCCTAGGTATAAACTCAATAAATACCTGTTCAAATCAACTAAAGATGATCCTGAAGGTGCATTTTCTCAAAAACCCTACGGGTTTCTACACGTCGAAGACATTATAGCTTACATTCACTGTAAGTATGAGTCTCTGGGAGACTTTGATATCTATAAAGAGATGAAATACATGATTGGAGCAGATGACAAGATGAAAGCCGAGTTCACACATCTTGAGAACCTTAGTATAATGCGGATGAATAAACTTTATGAATTTAATGAAGAGGAATGGATTAAGATCATTCTGAGTAGAGTTCACGACCAATTCATTTGGCTTGGAGATCAACTAGTGAATATTTACAGTGACTTAATTCATGGTATAACAGGTTTGGATAACTCTGGTGTTATCCCTATCACATAAAAGAACACAAAGAAACATGTGGAAGCCCTAATGCATTCACAATGGGATAAGAGAGTGATGATAGTTAATGATATATTTCAGTAAGATGTTAGATTGATTTCAATGATTCTAGTTTATAAACTTCATTAGAGCAACCGACCTAACTCAGTAGCAGCAAGAGTGATCATGATGACATATAAAATGGTGAAAGAAAATGTTAAGTATAAACTTTGCGAAGTACTTGCACAACATTTTTTGGAGAATGTGAGGTAAATCAAGAAGGATAAGTCGAAGGAATTCAGGTTTGGGTCTCTATTAATACACATGTATATTTATATTGTACATAGTTTTCCTGGTATGCACCCTAGAGCTTGGAAGGATAGTGAACCCACTGGAATTTAGATCACACAGAGCTATAGAAGAAAAAATAGTATATGGATTGATGGTGAATTATTTGGGATGATCAAAATCTTGCAGAGAGAGATGAAGGATTTAGAGCGAGGATCCCTGAGGAATTGGTAAAAAAATACAAGGATACAATCTGTTTCATGGTTGAAACTGATTGTGTTTTCTTTGAGGCAGTGCAACCTAGGATGAATTGGTGTTATCCTCTGGGATATGAAGTCAGTTCTGAGGTCTTGACCATGCAAGTAAAACATATTCTATCCTCAAAAATTGATCCATCGGAAGAAAGATGAAGTACCTTTGAAGAGAAGTCTGTGAAGATAAGGGAAGATCAGACTCGAGCTGTAAGAAAGAGAAAAGTAGAAAATATGGTAGATGATCTAGCCACCAAGGATGGTATAACAAAGGAGGAGATGAAAGAGGTAAGAAAGAAGATGACAAAAAGAGCTTCTGGGTTGGCGAGCACTGCTCTTGAAGCTCTTCCACCTCCATAAGTTGAGAAGGTTATCAGTACACCCTCTACTGTGATTGATGTACCAGAGAATACACCTAAACCACCAAAGAGAACATTGTAGGAAGTGAAACTCATGGAATTTCCTAGAAGGAATACAAGATCCACCAAAAAAGACTCTCTCCGCCTAAGAGACAAAAGACAAAAGTTGAAAAGAAGAAGGGAGAAGAGAAGAAAGTTGAAAAGAAGAAAGGAGAGGGAAGAAATTTGAAGAGAAGAGCACTGATGTAAAAGAACTCTAGAAGTATGACATAAAAATATTGGAGAAGAGAATAGTTGAGCAGGGAAAGCTTATCTCATTAATCATATACTATGAGAGGTATGAGGAACCTGATAAAATTTTGATTGAAGACATGGTAATAAATCATTTTCTTTCTTTTAAGAAGAACTTGTTAGAAGTTGAAGGCAGTATACCTGAAGAAATTTAAAAGAAATTGGAAATAAGGAAACAATTAGCATAGATAGAAGATGAAACAATCATAGTACAAGTAGTTGAAGATATGTTACTTGTTATTTCAGTCAAAGAAATGGAAAATATATTAAATGATTTGAAACCTTTGTCGCGAACCAAGTCAATATTGGTGAAGATAATGAGGAGAAAGTATGAGGAAGTTATTGAGGAAACACAAAAGGAAGTTGATAAGGTTTTGATGGGAACTAAAACTGAGAATTCCTCACCTCCTAAGGCTACTAAGCCGAACATTTTAAAAGGTGATTCATCAAGAATAGCTGATGTAAACCTGGATACATCAAAGGATGAAGACAATAGCTATTTTGTCAGTACTGTGAAGCAACCATATTTCTTTGTTTCTGCTGTGCCTATGTCTTTGGACACTTAGCTAGATGTTAGTGATCCTTTTGAGAAGGTTACTGACATTGATGGAGGAAGCATTGATCTAAAAGTGATAGAAAAGGAAGGACATAAAGTGAGCGAAGCTGATATAGTGAAGGAAGAAGGAGATAAAGTTGAAGTGAAACAAGAAACTCATGAATTTTTTTCTTCATCTTTAATGTTGGAAAGTGGAGATAGAACTCTGTACACTAATTTTGAGAGTATGTATGAGGATGAGTTGATGAAGCTATCCTTCATCACATTTGTAAAAGTGAAGGAGAGATCTAAGAAGAAAGGTGAGAAGAAGTCAAGGGTAATGGAAAGAGCAGTTGATACTTTCATCAAAATCCTACCTATACCTTTTTCTTTACAATCAAAGGCCAATGCAGAGAATTTGAACAAGGTATTGGATGACTTTGACATTCATTATGAGTCCTTAGAGAAGATCGCTGAAGAAAAAGCAGAGAAGAAGTACCTTGCGAATAAGGTGGAGGAAGTATGCAAGTCTATTTCTTGGGACTTAGGCATATTGAGAAAAACTATATCTGAAGCAAAGAGTTGTGTGTCGCATGGCAGAAATTTATACAGTTATTCTATAAATTCTATCAGACACATTAAAAACATTGAGGATATAATAGAAAAGGACATACAAACTCTGGACAAGTTAATGAATATTTGTGAGAAATCCTCACATACCATATTGGAGTTATACAAAGAAGTGTCTAGGATATTGGATAAATTGAGTGTTTTGGATACAAAGAAAGGGGGAGTTGTGGGAAGATTTGGCATGCTGAAGAATTTAATTACTCCTAAGTTAACAATTCTTGAGATCCACCTTTCAGACATGGAGAAAACAGAGTAGGCCCTCATTGGATTCATGCCTACCAAGCTAAAGGTAGAATAGACATCCTCTTTTGCACTAAATGGAATGATTCATGTGAGTTAGATACTGGTAAATGCCTAGTCAGAGGAAGTGAAGATCTTGGAAAGCTCATTCCAGGATGTGCTTAAGATGGTATAAACTTTTTTGGTAAGCAATTTTTTATGTACTCTACATTTTTGTATACCTTTTCCATTGATGTCAAAGGGGGAGAAGAGTAGCTATGAAAAATTTAAAGAGAAGATATAGAGAAGAAAATATGTAGAGGAGATAAAGAAGGATAATGTATATTCTTTTTGGTACTAATGCTTCATCATTTTTTGCTAAGTGTTTCCATCAATGCCAAAGCGAGAGATTGTTGGAAAATGGTTCATTAAGGAATGTTCTAGAAAAATTTAGGGTTGTCATTTATGGAAACATATTTGGTATGGATGGTCTCTTGGTGTCAAACATAGTTTTGGAGTTATAGCTTGCAAAATGACTAAGTCCAGAAAGCAGAATTACAGAGTATAGCAATACAGTTTTTGTCAGCAAAGATAGTATATGAAGAATGGAGATATGTAAACTTAGGAGAAGCTAATTTGGGATGTATATGACCTTTATTTAAGATCGCTTATGTTTTGGTGTTGATCATAGTAAGTTTCAGTATGTTTATGACATGCGAAGACAGAGTAACAGTGATACATGATAGATGAAAGACCACGATGACTAAGGGAGTATAATGAGGAGTCCAAATTGTAAGGAAACTCAGGTGCGGAAACAACTTCCTACACTAATCTCTAGAGGAAAGTATTGTGCAAGTTCTTTTAAATCCTTACAATTTCAGATTCGTTAACTACTTTAACAATGATATTGTAGCCATATACCATGCATACAGAAAATAGAGAATGACGCAATGATTTACCCTGGGGAAAACCTTTCGGTAAAAAACCCCAACACTCCAAAACCTGCACAATGTATTATCTTCAACACAATGGTTACAACACACTTGCAATGCAAGTTCTTTCAGGAGACAATCGACACTCAAAGACAAATCCAGTAGCACCAGATCATACCAACAATACACTCTTTTTCTATATTTTTTTGCAACCCTAAAAATGCTTATATCATGCGCTTTCCTTTTTAGGGCAACTTCCAAAGATAGCTGTATTAGGGTTTTACCATTCTCTGAGAAAATACTCAACTTTATCAGTTGCCACATGTCATTGCATGTCTTCACCCATCATTGAATCTTCTAGAAATAGCTCCTACGTGTCATAGGAATCCATCATAACCATTTCAGCCATGATCTCCTTACACACAATTCAAGATGCCGACACATCAAGTGGAGTGACACATCAACATGCCAACTAGACATGTACACTCACACTTAATTACATTATTTGCAAGAAATGCATTTTATAAAACAAATAATAAGAATAGGAATTATCCAAGGTTGAGACACCTTATTCCTAACATTATCCCACTTGTCGAACACCTTGTAAGAGCAATAGGAATATAACAGGAACTAACCGCTATAGGCCAAAAGGCCCATAGACTCCGAACACCATCTGAACTTCATAGTGCCCACTGGTTTCGTTAATGCATCTGCAACATTCTTCACAGTATCTACCTTCTCCAAATTTATCTTTCCATCTTCCACTATATATCTCACAAAGTGAAACTGCGCATCAATGTGCTTCATTCTGGCATGGAAAGTTGGATTCTTTGCAAGGAAAATAGCGCTTTGACTGTCACACCAAATAGTAATCTGTTCTGCATCAAAACCAACATCAAAACACAATCTCCTAAGCCAAATGGATTCCTTACAAGCATGAGTAGCAACCATGTACTCAGCTTCTGTAGTGGACAAAGAAAGCAAAGGTTGTTGCTTACTCATCCAACTGATGGCACCACCAAACATAGTGAACACATAAGCACTGGTGTATCTCTCGCTATTAATATCACCTGCCCAATCTGAATCCACAAACCCATGAATACAAACTGAATGTGGAGATCCAGAAGAGTTACCATGGTAACATATGGAGTAATCTTATGTACCCCTCAAATATCTAAATACTCGCTTAACTGCATCCCAATGTACCTGTCCAGGGTTATCCATAAAATGACTCAGGACTCCCACTGCTTGGGCAATGTCTGGTCTAGTACAGACCATAGCATACATAAGACTGCCAACTGCACTAACATAAGGTACTCTACTCATGTCCTCCACCTCACTAGGAGATTTTGGACAATCATCTACAGATAACTTTGTTCCCACTGAAACAGGAACACATAGTGGTCTACAATCTGCCATGCTGAACCTGTCCAACACAGACTTCACATACTTACTCTAACTCAACCAAATTTTTTTGTTAGACCTGTCTCTACTGATTTCCATACCCAAGATGCACCTTGCTCCCCAAGATATTTCATCTCAAACTGTGCTGACAACTGAGATTTAAAATAAAAAATCATACCCTTACCCTTTCCAAATAGCAACATATCATCAACATATAATGCAACAATAAGAAGGCGATCATTTTCAACTCTAAAATAAACACAATGATCTGATTTAGATCTTACAAATCCAATTGACAACACAAAGGCATCAAACTTAAGGTAACACATCCTAGGAGATTTCTTCAAACCATATAGAGATTTCTTTAATTTGCAAACTAAGGATTCTTTACCTTTACCAATGTAGTGCTCAGGCTGTGACATATAGATCTCTTCCTCCAAATCACCATGAAGGAAAGCTATCTTCACATCCATCTATTCTATCTCTAAATCATACGATGCAACAAGAGATAACAGAAATCTAATGGATGTCAACTTTGCAATAGGAGAGAATATTTCACCATAATCTATTCCCTCTACATGTGAATACCCCTTTGCAACCAATCTAGCTTTGTACCTTTCAACACTGCCATCTGCACATAATTTCTTCTTGAACACCCATTTACAACCAACATATTTTCTCTCTTTAGGCAAAGGTACAAGGTCCCAA
>MU224125.1:3247913-3259318 GCA_018584345.1 Thuja plicata
ATTTAATCTCCCTTTTAATTAAATAAAATTCATCTTATTTAATTAAATTAAATTTCTCCCTTTTAATTAAATAAAATTCATCTTATTTAATTAAATTAAATTCCTCCCATTTAATTAAATAAAATTCCTCTAATATATTTAATTATAAAGAAAACCCCTCTTTTAATTAAATAAATAAAAATCCCCCACTTGAAGCACTTTTTTTGATGAAAAAGGAAATAAATTAAATAAAAATCTTTTTTTTTTATCACATCTTTCTAAGTGGTGGGCTTTTTTACTTTAATGAGCACACAGATCAACCAAGATTTAATCTCCACCATTGCTCATTTATTTTTGCCTCTTAATCTCAACCGTTCACTTTTCTTTATAAGGAAAACCTCTCCTCATTTAGGATCCCACTTTTATTGTATTGTTAGGCTGCAGGTTTGGAGAGCAATTTTGGAGGAGAATTTGAGCACTCAAGCTTGAATATTGCAACTTCTCTCTTCTTGTCTTCTTTCATCCATGGCTATTCATGTAGATTAGATTCATATTAGATTAAATTCATATTTCCTTTTATAGATTAATCATGCATTGTTATCATATATATTAATTTCCTTTTATGCATTGCAATCATATAGAATAGTTGTCATTTTCATGCATTGAATCTCTCATTTCATGGTGTACTTGCATAGGCACTACTAGGTCAATCTGAGGGCCTTCATCACAAACCTTTGCACTCCATGACTAGGGAGCTATGAATCGATATTTGAAGCTTCATTCTTGAGAAAACTTGAATGGAATGACCCATATAAGTGTGACACATTTTTAGCACACATTTTTGGCACCCACTGTGGGGCAAATCTAGCTCCATTTCCATTATTTTCTTGCAAAATCTGATTTTTCCGTCCGTACGGCTCTATGATGAAAATTCACATGACATTTTGCTTAAAATGATGTAAGGTTTTGCCTATCTGTGCAAAATTTCATGCGATACGCGGAGTTTTGTCGTGCGGCTCTGTGTAGATTTTCGTGTGACATCTGACACCAGACAATGATATGTTACTGTTTACTATTTTCTACATTTTTTTGTTGTCTGTGTGTTTCTTCGTGCGAGATTCTATGAATCTTTGCATGGCACTCTGTGAATCTTTGTGCGACACTCTGAGAATCTTTGCGCGAGATTTCACACTAGAGATCTGATTTTTATTGCTATATTATATATCTTTGATCTCTAACCACTAATGTTTACTGTTTCTGATTTGCTGTTGCTGTTGCTGATTTGGACTTGTGCGGATAAACAAAAAAAAATTTGCATTGCTTTGGGCTTGAGGTATTTTGTTGCATCTCTATAAAATTTGGATTTTGGAAATAAAAATTAACCTCTCATGTGTTTAGCTTGAGTGTTTCTTGTTTTCATAGATCACATTTTCCAATTGGTGCTATAAAATTTGAACCTAGATTTGCTTTCTTGCATATATGTTTCACATAGTAATTAGGGCCTATAAACACTATTTGTGGCGATCTTGAGAGAGTGGGATTCATTCACTTGTCTTACATGCGAATCTCTTCTTGATGATAGATCTCCTTGTAGGTAGGGAAGGATTTGTCATTAATTCAAACTTGGTTTAGTCTTCAACTTTGATTGGTACTTTCTCTCTTGAGATCGATGGTCATTGTTGTTGACATACAAACCTTGGATGAGGTGATTTCAAATTAATGGGTCAATTAATATTTTTTGCTATGTTTTGGTGAAGTGAAGAAGCTAGAGGATTATGCTCTTTTTCCTTTTGGGAGAATCAGAAACTTGAAACCCTTGAATCCAAACCAAGTCACCATGTGGTTCATATTGTGAGTCTTCTTTGTTAGAGAGGGTTAACTATAGTGGACACTCCCTTTATTGGGTAAATCATGTAGACAAAACCTCAAGCGGTAATAGCCATTTTTCCATGGTAGAAACAACCGCTATATAAATGTCCTTGTGGAAGAAATCTCCACAGGTGTGGTTTCTTGTTGGGTTGTCAGATCTCCTCAGCAGCTCCTGATTGATTAAATTCTCAGACTGTGTCAAAACCTCAGTGCTCTAGGATTGGATTTCACCCACTTGAGATTGCAAAAGTCGCAGAGTCAAACCATTACTAAGAACCATAGTACAACCAACTTCTTATTCTCTAGGACTATGTGCATGATTGGAAAACATTTTGAGAACATACACAAGTAGAATTTTTAGGGATTAGAAATACCATGTCACTATTCTTGATCATGCGCAAGGTTGCTTTGTCCCTTGCTCATTGTTTGAAGACATTTTTGAACTCCCTGATTGCTGTCTTGCATGCCTGATTAATGAGAAAAATATGTTAATGCATCTAGTTGGTTATTTAAAATGAAAAAAATTGAGTTCCTTGTCCTTCTTATCAGAAACTTCACACGAGAAAATAGTTCTTTGCGCGGCCCTGTGAGTTTCTTCGCCCGATACTGTGAGAATCATCGTGTGATATCCTACATGTTGCTGTCAAATTTGCTGTCATTCTATCATACCAGTTATGTTTTCCTCACAAAATTTCACGCGGTCCTGTGAGAATCCTTGCATGAAAAAGCATTTTGTCACACGAATTTGTCCTCTGTTGCTATACCAGTAAGCTGTTTGCTATCAATTTTGAGCTTGCTTAACCCGTTGCCCTGTCATTTTCTTGTTTCCTCGGTTGATCCAGGTCAAATTAGGCCACTTAACCCACTGTTAGAAGCTTTTTAAGCTTTGGATTCTTGCGTTTTGACCTCTTGGATTAGCAATCTTTGATTTCACAAGTGACCTTGCTTGGAGTTGGTAAGCTAGAAACCGTCCTTGTTGAAAAGATAAACCTTTATATTCTTTGATAACACACTTGGAGAGTTTTGGCAGTCTCTTGTCCATTCACTTTCATACAAATTCAATTTCAATTAATATAACTTGGGTAAGATCATCCTACTGATCCATATGTGCTAGGATACTTATCCAAAATGTGGGCACCTCTGTGGCAGTGTTGTTTATGCCTCTTGAAAATTCTATCTTATCACCTCTTTTTGGACAAGTTAATGCCTTTACTATCCTAGTTTGATACCAACATCTCTTAGGGTCATCCTATCAGCTAGTACCATTTTCTTTCATGCCAGTTACAATAAGATATCAAGTAAATCAAGGAAAATGATCTCAAGTGGTCTTTAACCAATTACCCTTAGTTCAAACTCCCCAAAAATGTAATGGAAAAGAACCCATATTTGATCGATCACCTAGGAACAACTCAGAAATCTGGTTTTATTCCAAGAGTCACCTTAGTGAGTTGGGTACCCCCTTAGCATCTTCTCACTCTTCTATGGATACGAGTTACACAATGACTCGACGCGAGAGAGAAGACATGGATAAATGTCTTGATGATATATTTGTGAAGCATAGAGATGCTATTTCATTTGGTGGTTCCTCTCATAATAGTCGACCGGTCTCACCCCTTATCACAACTAGACATTTGGATGCATACCAAAGGGCTGAGAGAGAGAGAAGTAAAAGATGATCTTATGAAGATGATTTATCACAACATGAGAACCAAGGAGATAAACTTTATGACACTCATGTTAATGCAACCTATACCAACAACTTGTTTCAAAATTCAAGACCAAGTTCACCGCTCAAGACATCTTCAGGATACATGAGTGAAAGACTCAAGAGGATTGAGAATTAAAATAAAGCCTTCCTAGATGAACAAGATGCAAAGGAAGAACAAATTAGACTCCTAGAGTTGGAGAGACAGACTTTGGTAGAAATGGAAAAGAAAGCCTTTCAAGAGAAACAATATAGGCTCTTGGCTCAGCAACTCAATGATCAATTCAATAACATGTGTGTTAGTGGTGGAAACAACTCTCCTCCATCCACTCCTCCTAAGACTCCACAAAGTGGGAGACATTCAAGATTGCCTTCATGATCTCCTAGCCCTAGAGGAAGAAGGGCTTCCAGACATGATCATTATAGGAGACGAACACCTCCTAGGAACTCAAGGCAACCTTCACAATGTGCTCATCATGGTTCACAGTATGGGAGTATTAGCTTGAATTTTGACTGAAGCTCCCAAGACTTCATGAAAATGCAACAAGAACCACTTTTCCAACAGTATGTGGAGAAATATTTAGAGAAAAATAAAGACAAGTTCCTAGAGAGTCTAATCAACAAAGGTGCTAGAGTCCCCTACAACGTTGATGTGGACAAAAAGATTAAGAAGCAAGGGCCATCTCAAGAGGAAGAGCTCAAGGAACTTAAGAGCATGGTGGAAAAGATGATGGCACCTAAGAATTCATTCTCACTGGACTCGATTTGTCCTAATCCTTTCAAAAAGAGTGTTAACATGAAAGAGTTCCCTAGAAAGGTTGAAATTCCTAATATGACAAATATGATGGGATTGGAGATCTGCATGATCATGTGCTACCACAAGTTTTGAGTTCCACCAAGACAACTTGTATCTTATGAGATTATTCCCAAGGAGTCTTAAGGGTCAAGCAATGGAATGGTTTACCAATATAACTCCCCCCGTCAAGACTTTCAAAGAGCTTGTTCATAGATTTGTTTAGCACTTTGCATACAACCTTTCAAGATCAATCACTATGTTGGACTTATGTAATTTAAAACAAATTCAAGGGGAATCCTTTGTTGCTTTCTTGCAAAGGTGGAGACGATAGTGCTCTTGATATTCTAGAACCATTCCAAAAAATGAAAAGATTGATATCCTTGTTAGCAACTTGGTTCCAGAAATGTGGTATGAAGTTAGAAAAATGGTTTTTGAGTCCTTTGATACCATGGTTGAAACTACATTTAGGATTGAAGATGTTTTAAAAGAATAAGGTATTTTGACCAAATATGGCAACAATGAAAACAATGGTCAAAACAATAACAACCCTAACAAGGATAAGGGAATGAACTCACACTGGAATAAGAATAAACAAGTGGTTAATGATGGAGTTGTGGAATCCTCCCAACACAAGGATCAAAATGTGCTTCACTTGTCTAGTGCTATGCAATTTATGAAACTCAATGCATCTAATCAACAGGAGAATAAGCCAAAATACCAAGATAAGCCTAAGAGAGAAAGACGTCAATTTGCAAAACTTGGTGATTCATATGAGGATATTTTGAAGACGTGCCAACAATATTTCACATCCTCAAGATCCTGTGAAATTTCATATACCTGATGTTAAGCCATATTGGTGGGATGAGAAGGCCTTTTGCATATTTTACAATGGTATTGGACATAACATTGAAAACTGCTACAAACTCAGGATATTATTCAAGATCTCATTGAGAATAGCAAACTTAAGATAGATGGATTGAACACCAACGCCGATCATAAGGCATTCAAGGAACTGTTGCCCAAATATGATAAGGGGGAAACCTCTAAAGTTAGGAATGGCAAAGTTGAGAACAACTACACTTACACAGATGCGGAGAATACTATCAACATGCTTGAATTTGTAGAAGAGAATGTCAATATGATGAGGGGTAGAGACCCCTATGGTTATGATCTAGATGTGGAATCTCCTCTTATCTTTGATGAAGAACCTGTTGTGGTGCTAAGGGGTCCCAACTGTAGAGTGTTGTCCCAAACTCTTAATGCTGTTACAAGAAGTCAAGGTCCCATTGTCATTAGAGGACCCAATTCAAGCCAATCAAGTAAACCTAAGCAAGTGGCATCCGATAATGTCACCTTAAAGCCAACAATTGATCCTAAGTCAAGTTGTAGCCTTGTTGACCAGTAACAAAGAACCCCAGCTCACATTTTGATCTTTGAGCTCTTAGAGTTGTCTCCAAGACATAAGCAAGTCCTTGAGGATGCTTTGCGCACATCAAACGTCCCCAACAACTTAGATGTCAATCAATTCCAAAACATGGTTAATCACATTGCTAGCCCTCATTACCTTACCTTTTCAGAGGATGATGATAAAGACATGAGCCACCCACACAATCTTTCTCTCCATTTTGAGGTCATGATCCAAAGAACCCGTGTTAGGCGCGTGTTGATAGATGGGGGTGCTGGGCTTAATATTTGTTCTTTGAGTATTTTAAAAGAGTTGGGTTATTCTGGAAAAGTCATAGATACCAGAAAAAGGATTACTATCAAAGCCTATGATGAGGCAGAAAGAAGTTCCAAGGGGTTTTCCATCCTTCCTGTTAGGATTGGCCTTGTTGAAAAGGATATTTTATTCCAAATAGTTAATGCTGGACCCCTTCCATATAATATTTTTGTTAGTAGACCATGGATTCATGATATGCAAGCAGTGCCGTATACCTCCATTAATGTGTTAAGTTCCCCTACAATTGTACAAAGGTTTGTATACTTGGGGATAACACTTTTCTGTTAACTCAATTTTAGTAGGAACTCATGTTCCCCTCAATAGAGAAGCAGAAGATTTTGATACAACCTTAGCTTAATGTCAAGACAAGTTTAAGCCAATAGACCTGGGCATAGGGGGGGGGGGTATCAAGTCAACTGCCTCACAACATTACCAGTTTCACCTCGGTCTTATGGAAAGCCTTCACAAAAAAAGAAACCTTCCTCTTTAGCTATGACTCTATTTGGAACATTTGTAGAATCATCAGTGCCTATCCAAGATGAGAAAGAAGAGTCATTTGTTAGAGAATGGATCTATAGAGAAGAGAAATATATGCACAATGAGAACTTCTCTCCCTATCCTAAGGCTTACAGATGAGGGTATACTTTTTTCAGACAGATGGGCTATTCCAAACATGGCCCTCTTAGTCATAGATTAAATGCTAGAGTTGAACCCCTTGATCATTCTCTTTTTGGACATAAGTCTAAAAAGATGGTTGGCCTAGGATTTGAGAAATATAAAAAGCACACTAATCCTATCTTTAAGGAGTCAGATAGCAATAATGAACCAAAATATGTTCCTAATCTGATAAACCAGAAAGACATGTGTGAAGATTTGGTCCCTTCCACTAATCTCCTTTGGGGAGATTCTGATATTCTGGTCACTCATGCGTCTGTCACAACTTTAGAACAAAATGAATCAAATATTGAAGATCCTCATAGAGAATGCCAGCGTAAGAATCTTGCTTGTTTAATGGAAAGAGAAGGTGTTACCTTTGATGAAATGAAACCTTCCACATCAAGATGCCCCAAACCTTCATGGTGTAAGCATGCTAATCGCAGTTCAGACACAAGTTCACATGAGTATGAATGGGACTCCTTTTCTCAGTCTTCCACAATTGATAGAGATATTGATGTTATTCACACTTATAGTTCTCAACCCAAAGTAGCCAATGAGTCACGTGTAGGATTAGAGGATTTGAACCCATGTGTTGCCTTAGTGGATGATTCTTACCTTGTTAGGATGAATCTTGATTTGGGTAGCTTAGAAGGATACTTGATGGACTCTGACTCTTTGGTCACCAACGATAATATCATTCACATTTATAACCTTGAACCAGTTGTTGAATTTCCTCTTGTTCATCTCGACCTCATTGATTGGTCCCAACGCTATCAAGAACCTGAGCTCTTGAAATTTCAAAATGATTATGAGATAGCCTATTACTTAAATGCCATTGAACCTGTAGTCTCTTCCACCAGTGAACCGACTACCAGCATGGAAAAGCTAGACATTAAGTACCTTAGTCACAAGATAAAAAGAAAATAAAATCAAAAGAATATGAGTTGTGACGGTGAAAACCACTGTGTGGCGGTGTGAGAACCAAAAAAATTAAAAAGAAATGACGTATCCAAGGGTGAAAACCTCTCCGAGGTGCCTAAGGATGAGGTACCTGATCGTCTCCCTAGCTAATTTCAAGATAAATCTTCAGTGCTTATTGAACTAGGTGTGTTGTTTGTTTCTCCTCATGGGTACATGATTCTTAAGTCCTACAAGTTATTGTTCCCATGTAAAAACAACATTGCTGAGTATGAAGCTTTAAAAAATGGGCTTAAGATGGCCATAGAATGGATAATCATAGAGTTACACATCTATGGGGATTTACAGCTGATAATAAAGTGAGTTAATGATGAATATCAAACAAAACATGAGAAAATGGTGGTTGATTCCTTGAAACGCTACTTCACGTTTGTCAAGTTTCAGCAAATCCCTAGAGCAGAAAACAAAGTAGCTAACACTATGGCTACACTTGCTTCACTCCTTCAATTAGAGCCACATGAATCCAGATTTGAATTCTTAGTGGAAGAGCTACATCACCATATCTATGACTCTCAAGAAAGCCATGTCATTTGTACCCTTGTTGGCCGTGAGTCATCCCGTTATGATTGTTAGAGTAATTAGGTAGTTTCATTACTCCTTTTTCTCTTAAGCTTTCTCGTAGGTGCATATAATTAATATGTTATATTAATTATTTTGTACATTCTTGCTTTTTCCTTTTTTAGGGTTTCATTCACCTTTAAGGTTGAATGCTTGTAATATTTTTTTCAGACTCTCAGAATACATTTGAGCTCTCACATTTTGAGAACAGAAGGGTTTCAGCTTTTTCCATCTTTTGCTTCATTCTTTGTAACAGGTATCTTGCATGCAGATTGGTCTTGGAAGTCGAAGCTGTATTTCTCAGTTTCTACATGGTATCAAAGCCATTCTACTGCTGCTTGTTCGAGTTATTTTGAAGCTATGGATCAAGCATCTTCTTTTCTACTTTTTTCTGTTGTTTTTATTGGATCTGGGGAGTCTCATTTTTTTGGTGCATTTTGGGAAAAAACCGACCTCATAGTTGCGTCCGGAAGGTCCAAAAATCCTAGATTCCATATAAAACATGACCTATTTGGCCTCCGGAGCATCTGGGAGAAATTTTTTTCCCTACCAGGGCCGTACGGGCATGGAAATCAAAAAAATCTCATTTTTTTTCACAAAAAAATCAATTTTTTTTTTCACAAAAAAATCAATTTTTTTTTTAACAAAAAAATCAATTTTTCTTTTCACAAAAAAATCAATTTTTCTTTTCACAAAAAAATCAATTTTTCTTTTCACAAAAAAATCAAATTTTTTTTTTCAAAATTTTGCCTCCTACGTTATTTTAATCTCGCCATCAGCACTCAGCCTCGACGTCGCCCGTGCGTCGCCCCCGGCCCGAGCGCCACCCTCCGGCCACCGCGCCGCCACTGGACCCCACCGCCACTGCCATGCCGCCCGACCGCCACCTCCGCCTCGCCCGTCCACCACTGCCACCTAGCCCAGCTGCCACCTCCGCCGACCCCACCGCCCACTAGCCACCTCTGCTCGGTTGGACGTCCCGTGACAGCCATACGGCTGTCAAAATTTTTCACGGGACTATTTTTTTCCAGGGAGCTTGTCTTTTGGGGGTACCTATGCTTTTTTGGTCCTACAGGGCTCATACAGACTCAGATTTTCAACTTCTATATATCGTAGGAAAGCTCTTTCTGAGCCTGTCACTCTAATCTAGGTTTCATTTCCTGATTTTGCCATTTTCTTGCTAGATTTTGTAGTCAAAGACTCACCTTATTTTGTGCTACTATTCTGCTTCTGGAACTCAGGTTTTTTTTCTCGTTTCTTGTGCTTTCAGAGTAATTTGTGGTGTACGGGGGATAATATTATATATTATGGGGGGGTGAATTTCACTTTCTGCAATTTCCTTCAGAAATACCCTTCTACTTCCATCTTATTCTTCTCTTAATGTCAGACCCCTCTGTGGCCCGGCTGACACCACATAACTACCACACATGGAAGCCACAAATGACCAAAATCCTCATGTCACGAGGTTTATGGTCCTGCCTAGATTTGGCTTAGCCAGTTCTATAGAGGCCTTATGAGGCTCTTATGCACAAAAATAGGATGGATGAGGCAATGGGCCTCATTGCCATGAATATTTTAGATGGGTTGTTGTTCCACCTGGATGGTCTGACCATACCTAGGGATATGTGGGACAAGTTTTCCACCTTGTTTGGCACAATGAATCAGTTCAGGGTTATCCAGATAGATGCAGAGTTCACCTCCTTGGTACTTGAATCATTCACCAGCATTGAGGACTTCCTGATGAAGTTCAAGTCTCTTCATTCTATTTTACAGGTTGCTGGAAAGACGAAGTCAAATGATGAGTGTATCTTTCTGATACTCTCAAAGCTTCGTGGCCATTATCATATTTTCACTTCTACCTTCTACTCCACTATGGATGCACTGGGTGCATGTCATGTTATGCCCTCTTTTGAGACCTTCTGTGATAGGTTAACTCGTGAGCAGTCCAAGCTTAGTTAGATGGATTCTCTTATAGGTTCACAGTCACAGACATTGCTTGCCAAGTCATCTCAGGATACACAGAAGCCAAAGCTGAAGCAGATATCTGATTCATCTTTTCAGCACTCTACTGGCCCACCATCTTTTTCTAAGAAGGAGAAACAGAAGACTGAGAACCCTACATTTTCTTATTGTTAGAAGGGGCCTCATGATGAGTCACATTATTTTCAGAAGAGATTTGATGGCTATGAGAAATAGATTACAAATTTGCAAGCTCTCATTCAGAAGAGCACTATTTACTCTCCATCCTTTTCCACCTCACAGGGGTCTGCTTTTCAGTCTTTTGCCTCATCTTCAACATCTGGACAAGATTTTGGACAGGTTCATGCATTACGGGCTTTAGTTGCATCCCCTTCCTACGTCCCTTGGATACTGGATTCAGGTGCTTCTCACCATATGGCATCTTCTCTAGAGATCTTCTCTTCTATTGAGGCTTCTCCTATTCCCCACATTCTCATGGGGAATAACACTGTTATGCCAGTCTATGGGAAAGGTTTTGTACACATTCAGGATAGCACATTCAATGATGTATTATATGTTCCTGTACACCTCTCTCTCCGGCTTCCCACAGCTTTCCAAGGGCGGGGGTTAGTAGCAAAGTTTCACAAGTGAATGCAAATCAAGTACGCAATAACTACTAAACGAATAACATAAATGTGAGCAATAAAATGTACAAGCAAGAGAAAAGAAGAAAAATGAATGCAAACCCCACGATGCTTGAAGATTCTATTGTTTCTCTCTACTCCTTCCAAAAC
Source organism: Thuja plicata (assembly GCA_018584345.1). NCBI lineage: Eukaryota > Viridiplantae > Streptophyta > Pinopsida > Cupressales > Cupressaceae > Thuja > Thuja plicata. The sequence continues at coordinate 3,258,929 of MU224125.1, forward strand.
GCTGTTCTTGATACTTAGTATTGGCGGGGCAGCGTCTATGACTTGAGAAGCGTCGAGAATTTGATATTTGAAATGTGTGTGTGTGTGATCGCAAGATAGCTTGAATGTTGACAGAGTAATGGCGCTTGTAAGCTTGAAATCCTAAATCCTTCAAATGGTTATGAAGGATTTATTATATAGGAAATGATGATGAAATGAATGGTTGAGATCAATCCCAAAGATAGGGAGATGAACGGTTGAGATCAAAAGGAACAGGAGAGATCCTCAGTAAACTCCACCTCTTTATTTGGTTAAGAGGAGATAGAGTTTGGTTAACTGAGGAGCTAATTATGAGTTACCTTTTTTGAACTGAAGAGGTGGGTGAAGTTACCCATGTGGATTGGAGAGATG
>MU224125.1:3279151-3302629 GCA_018584345.1 Thuja plicata
AAACAGTTGATTGATTTTGGGGCATTCTCTTTCTTAAGGAAAATTATCTTTCTTCTCTCCATTTCTTTCCACCTCTTCCAAACTTCTATCTTCCATTCGCTTTCACCCCACTTCTTTTCTTCTAATTTAACCTTGGGGCATAATATTTCGTGCTTGATGATCTACCTTAGTTCTGTGATCCTTATATCTTTCATCTTACATCAAGAATCTTATCTTTAGTTTGATTTGATCAAATTTATCAATTTGTTGTTTCTCCTCTATCTCATTTCAATTTCGATCATGAGGGGGAAGCACCTATCAAACTTCAGTCCTTGATTCAACTTTATCAATCCTATCAATTACTCCGCTTGGAGAAACCTTGCTTGAGATTCTTATCTCGGATATGTCAATTACTTATTTACAACAGTGTTGACCTTGTATTTTTTGCAATCACCTTATCTTTTTTCTGATGTCAATTACTTATTTACAACGGTGTTGATGTTTGTGTTGTTTTGTGATCCCAAATAAATCTCACACTTCAACTACATTCTTTGACTACATGTATTCCCAGAATGATCACACATTATTCAAAGAGGGGCAAATGTATGCACCCTAAAATGGTCGCCTGGACTATTGGCCCCATTTATCATTTTATCAATTTATTAAATTCCTGAATCAATGCTTTGTAACATTTTCAATTCAAATCACGTTCCTTGATCAAATCGTAATTAATTCAATTATTTCAATATTTCTTAAGGTTTGATCATTTTTATTTAATTAAAAGATTTAATCTCCCTTTTAATTAAATAAAATTCATCTTATTTAATTAAATTAAATTTCTCCCTTTTAATTAAATAAAATTTATCTTATTTAATTAAATTAAATTCCTCCCATTTAATTAAATAAAATTCTTCTAATTTATTTAATTATAAAGAAAACCCCTCTTTTAATTAAATAAATAAAAATCCCCTACTTAAAGCACTTTTTTTGATGAAAAAGGAAATAAATTAAATAAAAATCCTTTTTTTATCACATTTTTCTAAGTGGTGGGTTTTTTTTCTTAATGAGCACATGGATCAACCAAGATTTAATCTCCACCATTGCTCATTTATTTTTGCCTCTTAATCTCAACCGTTCACTTTTCTTTATAAGGAAAACTTCTCCTTCTCATTTAGGATCCCACTTTTATTGTATTGTTATGCTGCAGGTTTGGAGAGCAATTTTGAAAGAGAATTTGAGCTCTCAAGCTTGGATATTGCAACTTCTCTCTTCTTGTCTTCTTCTTCCATCCATGGCTATTCATGTAGATTAGATTCATATTAGATTAAATTCATATTTCCTTTTATAGATTAATCATGCATTTTTATCATATAGATTAATTTCCTTTTATGCATTGCAATCATATAGAATAGTTGTCATTTTCATGCATTGAATCTCTCATTTCATGGTGTACTTCCATAGGCACAACTAGGTCAATCTGAGGGCCTTCATCACAAACCTTTGCACTCCATGACTAGGAAGATATGAGTCAATATTTGAGGCCTCATTCTTGAGAAACCTTGAATAGAATGACTCATAGAAGTGTGACACATTTTTAGCACACAACGATTATTCTCTGTGATGCTGTCTCATTGTTCATCGGTGTCTACAAAATCTAGCTCTTTCCTCAGGTTGATTGATCAGGTCTGAATGAAGACTCTCTTCTCCTTAAGAATCTCTTTAGCATCTTCCCTCTTTTCTCTTCACCCCACACAATTTGTAATGAATTAGGTTTGTTTCTTTATAGACATGATTTACCTTTTCTTGGCTTTCTTGATTCTTGGCATGAGCCACAATTCTCGCCAGTTAGATTTAAAGAAAACTCCTATTTTATCTCAAAGAGATCTTCTTGCCAACTGGACAAATCATATTTAAATCAATTACTTATCTCCAACTTTATCTAGATGATTAAAACAATGATAAGTATTAGTTAAGTCTATCTTTAGCTCTTGACAGCTAAGCATTTTTTCATTTCTGAACTCTCTATTCTGTTGGTCAATACTTCAGTTAGTCATCGGTGATAACTGACTATTCTATCGGTGTGAATTCAATTTTCATAGGGATCTCCATCCTTTGTCTTTTCCATCGGGTAACACTGTGATTTTCTCATCGAGCAACACTGTGACTTTGTTCGTCAATAATGCTGTGCATTTTTTCATCAGGTAACATTGTGACTTTTCTCTTTTAATTTGTCTGTTGGTGTATAGAATCACTTAGTGAATACTTGAATTATATGCATTACTGATAGCATAGCCTTGATTCATCAGTTCTTTGAAGTCTTTGGCAGTATTTCCATGACCATACAGATTATATTAAGTTGACATCAATAATAATACAATACATTAACTGATTTAGTGCCTTGCATGATCATCAACTTAACATCTTTAAACATTCAATCAGTTACATGTCATCAGTAAGAAATACACAAAAAATTAAAATAACTAAAGGAAAGAATCCAAGTGAGTGAAGCAAAAGGAAGTATTTTACCATAAACACAATGAATGAGATATAGCTTCAAGATCTATCACCAAAACCGTCAAGATGCTCCAAGGTCAACAAAATGAGACAAGTATTTTGAAAGGGGAAAAAAAAAGAAAATCCCTTTTTTATATAATATGAATGAGGAAAGAACCTAAGAAATATGAGAGAGAGAGAGAGAGAGAGAGAGAGAGAGAGAGAGAGAGAGACTCTTTATAATATCTACATCATAGATCATTATTCATTGTTTCATTATATGAAATGAGAGAGGAGCATCTCTTAAATAGAGATGAGAGAGAGAGGAGTTAGAATTGTTGAAATTAATGAGAAGTAGTACTGAGAGGGGAGGGGTGAATCAATACCTCTAAAATTTTTAACACCTTTTACTATTTATCATTAGTAATCATTCATTACCGCATTACCGACCATTAATGTTGTTCTTCCTTATGCATGTATTGTTCATTCATAATCTTTAATAGTTTGCAACATTCATAGAAACATTCATGAAAGTAATAAACACATAACACAAGATATGGTATCACAAAAAATTCCTGTTAGGAAGTAAAAGCTACGGTGGGGATGACACCCACAAAACTTCACTATTTGCAAAATGGAAGGGAGCCGATTAAGGCTTATAATTTGATCACTTATGATGATCTACCCTGTTAGGAGTATTAAGGTGGAGACATGTTAAGATCTACTCTGTTAAGAGCTTTAGCAGCACTGATTTTAGTGTGCACTCAGTTATGAGATTTACAATAGGACGGTTAAGCCCACCTTTCTTGAAAGGATTTATTATGCGTACTACACTTGTTAGAATGAGTACAAATGTTGACCTAAATGTATGCAATCTACAATTTTTGATTACAGATCCATTAAATCTCTCAGAATTATAATATCACCTTAAGTGATTGATGAATACCTTTTCTCTGCTCGTTAGCAGCCTGTGTTCTTATTCTTGAAACTGATTTGATTCTTTTTTGTCTTTCTGCATGAATTCTCTTTTCTGGTCTCTAGATCCTCTCCGTGGCTACTATCTTCATTGAAAAAAAACTATTTATAATAGATTGAGCATCCATTTATACAAGTATTTGACCTATCTCAGAATCACGCATTACAATGTTAACTCTTAGATCCAAGGTTTACAACTTGACCTTGATCTTTAGTTTGCATGTTTAAAATCAGTAAAAATAATTAAAAAAATATTAAATACATTGCTTCCTCCGCACATAATGGATTTAAAAGTAAATCAAGAAGCTTTAAATACAACTTCTGTGATTTATCTGACGTGAAAAGTCATATCCACTTTTTGCGGAATATAACTGACTGTCGGTTCTTGGTTGTCGGGTTGAACTTGAAGTCTGTCGGTGTTCCTTTGTTGAACTGTTCATCAGGTTGCACTGTTGTTACTCGTCAGGTTCCATTTACCTTTTTGTCATCAGATAATACTTAACAGTGTTTGTCAGGTAACCTTGGCATTGGGTAGTGCTGTTCCCTGTCTATTGGTATAGTGAAAACTAATGGTGCAGATCATGTTTTTCCTTGTGTATACTAATGGAAGAATATAATGCCTTCAATCTCCCCCTTTGACATTAGTATAAAAAATTATATGTGCATAATACTAAAGTGTTTAGTATGTACACCATGTCTGTATCCTTGTCATCATATGACTCCCCCTAACTGTATGCATCGGTATAGTATAAGTATATGTACATGTATACTATACATTCTCTATTCTTTGCTCTGTATGTACATATTATTTCCTCCTTTTATTTACCCTTTCTTTTACTATAAATATTATTTCCCCCTTTTTACTGAGGTGAGTGAACATATCAATTTCCCCCTTTCTTTGATACTTATGAAAAAAATGTACAACTTATAATATGTCAAAATTGTGAAAAAAATGTGCAACTTACAATGTGTCAAGTATATGGGAATGGGTTGTCTTGATATCTTTGAGCATTTTCTCCCATTTTTATTTTAGTTGTACTAGTGCCACGTGTTGTAGCTCTAGCCTTGCATGCATATCATAAATGTTGTCTAGGACAAACATTTCAGGGGTGGCAACTACTATTTTTGCCTCTATCACATGTTGTTTTAGGAGTGAAAGTGTCGGTAAGAGTTGAGCTTGGAGCTCATTTACCTCATCTCTACAATCTGTATGTCATATCTTAGTTTCTGAACCTGTTTGATTTGAACATTGTGTAATTTAACTGCTTCCTCATTATTGGTGAGACTTTGTGCACTAGACTTAAGATTAGGATCAATTTGTGCTATCTGGTTGGTATACTCTTGAGTGAGTTGATCAAGAGTGCACAATTTCTATATTAAGGTAATAGCTTCTGAGATGATTGGATCAATTGTACTTACCAATTTAGATAGCTTTACCTTTTTCAATGCTACTTCCTAGCTTATCTTCTCGGCTAGCTTGAACTCATACTTTTGTTCAAGTCTCTCTTCCATGACCTTCTCAACATCTATGTATTGAGATGTTATTGCATCTGTGAGTACCACCAATTGATCGAGCATTGGGGTGGTCTGATCAATATCTACATCAGGTACAATCTGTTGGAGTATTCCTCTTGCCACTTCTAGTACCTTTGCCTCCTTTGTGACTCTCTTTAGTTTGTCATGTATTTATTTTCTCTCATAGATTCTTGCATACTTTGTCAATGCAGTTGGATCTAATGTCCTTGGATCACAAACTTGAATCTCAATGATTTCATCCAGAGTTACTAGATTCTTATGCTTGCTCTTCTTCTTATTTGAGATTTTCGGGGATGTAGAGGTATGAACTACCATATCTAGTTCACTTGTTCTCTCTGAAGTGCTTGGTGAAGGATTTGTGGAAGATGCTTCTTGTGTTTTCTGCTTGGGTGGCACCTGTCATTTTTGTGAAGATGTCTCTCCATCACCCTTGGGTGTCTCTATAGATTTTTCTTCTGATTGCTTCTCCTTATCATCTTGATTTGCTTCTTCACCTTTTTCTATCTGTGTGTCCCCTTCTTCCTTTTGTGTTTCCTCTTTGTTTTGATTATCATACTTATCTGTTTGATCATCGGTTGTAGCCTTCTCTGCATTTTTTTCCTTTGTATTATCTGTGGTGTCTTTTGCTTCTCCATCACCCTTTTCCTCAGGTGTGCTTGTGTCCTTTGTAGTAGATCCATCATTACCCTCTAATATATTGATTTCCTTCATTAATACATGTATATTGCTTTGAGTGGTAGCTTGGGCTGTATCTAGAGTGGTGTTCTACTTGTCGGTTTGATCTTTTTGATCATTGACATCCTCATCTTTTTGTACTTGGTTTGTAGGGTCTAGTTCTTTGAAGTCCATGTCTGACCTGCACTATCTCATCAGCAACATTAACTATTGTACGATCTGATGTCTATAATTCTTATTGCTGTCCTTGATCCTTAAGTGTAATAAATATTACTTAATCTTTCTTCTATGTATCTTTATCAGATTCATAGTTGATGATAACTTGGATGTCAAGATCATCCATGACTTTGTCTAAGTTTATGGGCTCATTGTCACTTTCAGTATTGTGCAGAGCAATGTGCTGAGGACTTGCATTGTCTTTATCCTCCTCTCTATGAGGTGTGTCGGTGAGAAGTAATTTATGCTCACCACTTGTTGACTCTTCCTGTAGATCCAAGAGTTGTCTCCATTTAGTTTTAGTCATTGTATCTAGCTCTACAAACTTGTTTTCTAGCACTTTGTATGCCCTTATCTTGGTTACACATTTTCCTGAGTGCTTCTTAATTATTTCTTTGATTTATTCAACCTTAGATTCAGGAGGCACTAGTTTTAAAAGTACCCTCTCACTTGATTCTCTCTCTGTTTGCAGAGCATATGACTATATTGGTATATCATGTTACCCAACTCTTTAGGTAGTTTATTGAAAAATTTAGCTGGTGCATATTTGTACTTGATCATTGACTTTATAATTGCCTCTTGTATCTTATTCTGGTCCTCTGGGTTTAGTGTATCCCATTGTCTAATTTTCTTATCAGACATGGTGCTGGATGTAGCAATAGATTCAGCAGCTTCATCAACAGTTTGATTATGGTAATTCTTCTTTAATACATCAGGCTCATCATATTTAGTATCCTCTATGTTAGCCTTTGACCTAACCAAACTTTTCCTCTTCTTTGGAGGTGTCATTTTCATAGTTTGTTGGCTTGTTCTCTTAGATGGCTGCTTCCTCATGTAGGTCCTTACTTGACCTTTCTGAAGAGGTGTGGTATTGGTTGTAGTAGTTTGACTCCCTATCCTCTGCTTCTTTGCAGGAGGTGGAGGTGTATCAGATTTAGTTTCCTCAGAATCTGATTTCTGTTCTTCTTGTCCCTCACTGATGGTGCCCTGTTCATCAGTTTCCTCTGGTTGTTCCTATTCTTCCTCTGTAACTGATAGAATCTTCTTGAGATTCTTAACTATTTTATCCTTTTTGTTGACATTCTTCTTTATCTCTAGGCCTCTTTTTTTATCTTAGATCTGGCCTCTTCATAGGTTCCAAACCTTGGTTGCTTGCTGTCAATAGGCTCATTTATTAATGCATCAATTGCACTTGTAGCTTGATCAATGTTTATTTCATAATCTAATGGTGCTAACCAAGATATTCTTGGTACAACCAGTTTGATATGAGTGAAATTAGTATCCACCATAAAGCATATTTCATCCTTATGTTTTTCCACAAGTTTTTCAGGAATCCTTGTCCTCCCCATCATCTTTTCCTTGAACTCAAGGAAGTATGCAGACATAATAGATTCAAAATTGTTCCCTACTGGCTTAATTAGTTCACTAATCTATTTTGTTACTAGTTTGGTAGTATCCCATTTTAATTTTCCTACTGAAGGAAAGTATTCTTGAAAATAGAAAAAGATACACATGATAAGTGAGCAAAACTTAGATGTGCTAGTCTTTGTGTACCTGATTGTATTCATGTTTTCCTCAAGTTGTTTCGACAGGATCTCACATAGATCCATCTGTATCCCCTTTGTTACAATCTTGCAAGCTGTGCTTACTGATGTTGTAGATATGTTGTTCAACCTGCTTTCTTGAAAAATCTTATAGCCTATCACACATGCATCGAACCTTAGTTCCTCATCGGTGATGGTGTTTACTTTCTATCCTCTGTTGTCCCATTCGGCTTTTGTTAGTTTTGTGACTTCTGGCTTGGAGGGATGTTTGTGAGTCTTAGGCTTGTCGATTATTGCATAACCAATGACAACATGAAGGACATCTTTGGTGATTTGTTTGGGTTGATCCAACCACAACTTCTAGTTATGCAATCTACTAAGTACTAACTTAATCCAGCCAGTCTTGAATTCCCTTGGGAAATATAGGGCATTAGTTATCCCTTTAACCTCCAAGTGTTTATGCTCTTCCTTGAGGTTGCCTTCTACATCACAAAGCTTCTTATAAACTTCATCCATCTCTAGATCACCTATGTCGGTGATCTTACACTGTATATAGGACCTGACATCTTCTATGAGCAAAACCCTAGGTGGGATTTTTTAAAACGCGCCGGTTTCATCGGGTTTCAATGCGATCTCTGGGTATATTTTGTATTTGGGCTCTATACAAGAGCTATTATTAATCAACTTAACCACATTCCATTTATCATTCTTGATCATAGCGGTTCTTGAGGTGGTTGCCATTGTTTTTCAAGTTTTAGGGCTTTCTTGATATTAGGGATTTCTTGAAAATAATGACAAAATGATTTTGGTGCCCTCGGTACTTACTTCAATCTATGATAATGGTTAATGACCTAGTTGCTATGTGTTGAATCGAGTCAAATATTCTTCTGCTTCTATTCTTCAATCGCTCTATTTTTTGCTCTGCTTTCTCTTCAAATCGCGGGTGCAAAATGAAGTGCTTCCATCGACTATTTATAGGCTTTTGCCCTAAGTCAACAATAAATGCTTCAACGACTCGCCAGGTCATAAAGATGGAGTCCGTCAAGAAGGCTTTCAAAAATCATCGTCGGTGATGTTGAGGATGCTCGAGATAGCTATTACCAATGTTGCTTTTACCGATGGATATCGGTATTCTTTCATGGCAACTTTGTGACTTTTCTTTCTTACCGACAGGTGTCAGGTTACATTGGTAACTTAACCATTTTATGTTTTGACTGACAATTTCTGGTAAGAGTAGACAACTTATCAATTATATTAATCGATGATTTTCAGTATGTGTATACCGATGGGGTTGTTTTCTCAGAGTTGTAACAAGTAACTCAACATGCATCTTTATTCATCTAGAATTTGACTATCTATCAATTGTATAATGGAACTGATGCAGAATATGAATTGGTGTAATGCAGTTCCATACTTACTTGTTCATCTTAAGTAGGGGTGGTGATGTCACCATATCCATTTAATGGGGTTTCACCATTTGCATTTCTTGGCCCAGCTTCATCATTTCTTGAAGCTTTTATCCACAACCCTCCAGATATCTTCAATGGTGTTTCCATTGGGATATGTGCTTGTCTCTGTCAATCGGTCTTTGTAATCTTTCTTGAGGTGACCAACTTTATGACAGTGTAAGCATGCCATTCTGGGGTTTGACCAGCCTCTAGACCTTTTGGTCCACGCTCTCATGCCGTTTGCAGCAATGTGACCATATCTACCACATGATGTACAATTTCTCCATGTATTGTAATCCCATGTATATTGATTACCTATTCTTTTTAGTTGATAAGGAATTTATTGACCTTTAGGCTTCCATGCTTTCCTTTTCTTTTTTCAACATTCTTTAGATGTGTGCCCATTCATCTTGAATGTAGGATAGTATTTGTCCATGTAGGTTTCCTTCTTTGGCTATTCTATCTTAGTCTTGCATTCATAGGCCTTATGTCCTTTCTTGTTACATTTATAACAGAATCCTATGAATGTAGATGTAGATTTAGGAATACCTTTCATTTTACCTTGGCATACATTTGATGTGTGCCCTTGCTTTCCATAGTGCTTGCATGTTAGCTTTCTTGGTCTTGGATTTTCATAAACATTCTCTGAATTTGCTTGATTGGATGATTCTCCATTTTTGGTAAAGCCTATACCGTTGTTGTTGTCGACTCTTCATTGTCCTTCAAGAAAATCATCCATTCTTTTATTTCTCTCTTCAACCTTTCTGATAATCTCATTATGTTGTTGCTGAATTCTAACCTCATGCTTTAGCTTTTCATTCTCTTCTCTTAGTTCACCGATAATCTGTATTCTCTCAATGAGTTCCACATTTATTCTGTTTGCTTCTTGACTCATAAGAATAATATGATTTGTGAGATCATGGTGATGCTCAACATGTCTTTGAATTTCTAATTCCTTTTCTTGTAGTTTCTCTTTTATCTTCCTTCTGTCATTAATAGAAAGTGTTCTTTCTGTTTCAGCTTGTCTAGCAGAACTCATCACATCAATCATTCTTACCATCTGGCTCTCTTGACCGATTTGCAGAATCTTTATTTACTCTGTCAGATGTTGATTGATCTCCTTTAGATTTGTGAGTTTCTCTTCTGATGTATCTGATGTATTAATTGCATTTGATCCTGAAGATTCAAAGAATTCTGGAGTCTCTTCTTCTTGATAATATTTTTCATTATTATGGGTAGCCACACCCTTCCTCTCATTCAAAAACTCTCTCATCTTGATTCTAGCTTCTTAATACTGTTCATAGAACATCTGTATCTCAAGATTTTTGTTCTCAATATTCTTATCAAGTTTGTACTTCTCCATTGTATGATCTTTTCTCTTAAGCCTTTAAGCTTTCCAAGAAGAGACACAACTTAGATATCAATTGTTGGAATTAATGGGAAGTAGTACTGAGAGGGGAGGGGTGAATCAGTACCTCTAAAACTTTTAACACCTTTTACTATTCATCATTATTAATAATTCATTACTGCATTACCGACCATTAATGTTGTTCTTCCTTATGCATGTATTGTTCATTCATAATATTTAATAGTTTGCAACATTCATAGAAACATTCATGAAAGTAATAAACATATAACACAAGATATGGTATCGCAGAAAACTCCTATTAGGAATTAAAAACTGCGGTGGGGATGGCACCCACAAAAATTCACTATCTGCAGAATGGAAGGGAGCCGGTTAAGGCTTATAATTTGATGACTTCTGATGATCTACCCTGTTAGGAGTATTAAGGTGGAGACCTGTTAACATCTACTCTGTTAAGAGCTTTAGTAGCACTGATTTTAGTGTGCACTCAGTTATGAGATTTACAATAGGATGGTTAAGCCCACCTTTCTTGAAAGGATTTTTTATGCATACTACACTTGTTAGAATGAGTAAAAATGTTGACCTGACTATATGAAATCTACAATTTCTGATTACAGATCCATTAAAGCTCTCAGAATAATAATATCACCTTAAGTGATTGATGAATACCTTTTCTCTGCTCGTTGGTAGCCTGTGTTCTTGTTCTTGAAACTAATTTGATTCTTTTCTGTCCTTCTGCATGAACTCTCTTGTCTGGTCTCTAGATGCTCTCCATGGCTACTATCTTCATTGAACAACAACTGTTTACAATATATTGAGCATCTATTTATACAAGTATTTGACCTATCTTGGAATCATGCATTACAATGTTAACTCTTAGATCCAAGGTTTACAACTTGACCTTGATCTTTAGTTTGCATGTTTAAAATCACTAAAAATAATTAAAACAATATTAAATACATTTCTTCCTCCACACATAATGGATTTAAAAGTAAATCAAGAAGCTATAAATACAAATTCAGTGATTTATCTGATGTGGAAAGTCAGATCCACTTTTTGCGGGATGTAACTGATTGTCGGTTCTTGGTCGTTGGGTTGAACTTGAATTCTGTCGGCGTTCCTTTGTTGAACTGTTTGTCAGGTTGCATTGTTGTTTCTCATCAGGTTCCATTTACCTTTTTGTCATCAGATAACACTTAACAATGTTTGTCGGGTAGTCTTGGCATCAGGTAGTGTTGTTCCCTATCTGTCGGTGTAGTGACAACCAATGGTGTAGATCATGTTGTTCCTTGTGTATACTAATGGAAAATATAATGCCTTCAAGAATGTAACTCCCAAGTCTATGAATGTCACCATTCATAAGTGTGTGTGACAAGTGTTGATATCCTTTTAAGGAGGAATAAACTAATTTCGTTATTAAAGGAATTACATAAAATGAGTTGTCCTCCCACTTGGACTAGAGGACAAAATACATGTAGGGATTCCATAGGAATCTCCTAATTAAATAAATAAATACAAGTAGAGATTAGATATTTTAACAGGTTTCTTATTTTTGGTTTGGGAGGCTGGCTTGTTTCTTGGCTAGTCTTTTGTGTGTTTAGGGGGCGTTAATGTTTTATCTCTTTGTAAAGATTTGTTCAGGGTTTTGGGGTTCCCTTCAAAACCTTTTTTTACATCAATCAAAAAAAAATTAGATTTTTAAGAACAACAAAAGAACTCTAATATTTTCACTAAGATGTGGAGATTGTCAATATTCAAAGAAGAGAACAATGTTGTATCATTAGCAAACTTAATGTTAATCAAAGAAGAACCATTGAGAAGAGCTAAACCATGAAGACTAGGCCCAACCATTTTGTTTCTAAGAGAATAAAACAATGCCTTTGAGGCTATGAAAAATAGAGTAGTAGTGAAGGAGAATCCCTGACTAATAGATCTACCCATGGAGAAAGGATCAGAATATTTATATCCACCTGAGCATTAGCATCCTTAAATAAAACCTTCACCATTTTTTAGGAGGGGGAGTGATGCTCTAGACTCCTCTACTTGGAGGGTCTTACCAATAGGGTTAAGTAGATGAGAAATGAAAGGTTTAAACCGCCACATTTTTCAAACTAATCCATTTGGGGGTGGAACAAAAATGTTTCATTTTTAGAAACTTCCAGTAATCAAGGGATACGTATAAATAATGATTTTCCTATATTCTAGAACTTCTTTTCAAGAATTTTTTTTTTCATACCATGGTTATTAAAGAAAAGGACAAAAAACCCTTTTTGGATCATTCTATATAATGAAATGAAAATTCCCAATTTCTTCCCTAGACACTTTTAAGACAATCATAAAAAATTATTCTTGATAAGAGATTGTTATTATCAAGACAAATAAAAAATATTGTTGTGTTTTTGAGTCTAGCTTCTTTATTCAATGCTTTTACCATTACCTTTCTTGGAACAAATCTTAATACACTTTGTAGGAGAGGGTCCTTATCTCCTTTTATTTGGATATTTTCATCTCTGATTTCATTTCTAATGGCCCCTGGATTGTCTCCTCCAACCCCCTCATTGAATAAAACTTCTTGCACTAGTTCCTCTTGTTCCTCTTTATGCAACACTTTGTTGAATGTTTTAGGTTTTCTATCTTGCAACACTTGTTCAAAAACCTTACTCCCATCCTCCTCCACTTCATCAAATGATCAACCACTATTGATATGGCTTGCCTAGAAGATTATATAATCTATGTGAGTGGCCAATCCTATCCCTAAGTGATGCATCGTAATTTCTTGCAATTGAAAGAGCTTCAAACAAAACACAAACACGAACACCAAGTAACTTTGAAAAGATGGTAGAAAGAAAAATAGAAATATGAAACACATTCACCAAGGCAAATAGTGATGAAACTAAGGAAGGAGCACCTGAACATGCCATGAGATAATTAATTTCTCTCAAGAACGTAGAGTGACTTATCTCCCTCAAGCTTAGAGTCAAATCATCATATTACCATTATGAAACATATTAATGAATTGTAGAGATAAAAGAAAAAGGTCAAGAATAGAAATGAAGCTAATAGAGGAAACCGTGACTAAAATGATTTCAAAATGATGGAGAAAATTAAAATATATATGAAAATAAGAAGAATACAATGGAAAATAAATAAAATTATAATAGAGATTAACAATACAATCATTAAAAAAAGTATAAAAAATGAGGAAAAGTCAAACCCAGAAGAAGAGGAATGACAAGGAAAAAAAGGAGCAAAGAATTGAAAAAAAAAAAGGAGGGTCATGGAAAAATAGGAACAAGGTTAGGAGAAGAGGGATGGTGGATAAGATGATGAATGAGGTGGTGAGGAATGAGAAGGTGATCAAGACAAGAGAGATTTCTTGAGGGAGGGTTGAGGATGTGAGGAGAGGGTAGGAGAAGAAATGCAGGCTAGGGGAAGGAGAAAGGATGAATAATGAGGCCATTAGAGGGGAAAATCGATAAGAGACAAATTAGGGGAGAGAAGTGGAAGGTAAGGAGAGATTAAATGGATGGGGAGAAACCATGAAGGGATTTTAATAAAGGATCATAAGTGTGGCTTATATTCCATGTATTATTTCAATTTAGTTTGGTGAGATAAATTTGCAATAAAATGACTTCTTTGAGCTTTTTAGACACTATATTCTTAGACTAGGATGAATGTGGTGATTGGAACTATAATAGTATTATTCAAGTGCCAATTATATGACCTTTTCATGTTTGATACTACCATAATGCTCTTTTATTCTCATATAGATAGAACATAATGTGGCATCGAGGGTTTAATATCAAAAGAGGTAGATATATGAAGGGAAGGTGTGTGATACACTTCACATGATTAGAGAAATTTTTGTGAGAAGAGGAAACAAGAGGATAATTTTGTGTGTGAGAAGGATTTGTCTTGGAAATATTGATAGATGTGAGCTTCTTGAAAGGAATAGAAATTTGTTGTCAAGATGCTCAAGAAGATCTTTTATTATGATATGAATGATGTTTCTTGTTGTGGAAGGTTGATAAATTTCTTATTTAACCATTGAAATTTTCTATTTCAAGGCCTTTAAGCATTGACATGAGTGGAGATATCAAACATAACCCAAAGGTATGATAAGAAGTAGGAGGAAAGATCTAGATGGTGATAATAAAGATGAGAAGAAAGATCACCTATAAGAACTGTAGCTGATTTGATGAAAAATTTGGGAAGATAGGTTTTATATGTGAAAAATGTGCGTAGTGTTAGAATTGAGCAAGGAGCAGGAACCTTGCACAAAGGAATAGATTAAATATAAATCTTTCGATCCTTTAAGAAATCTAGACTACTGATTTCTTCAAGACCTTGTCAAATTTTCAAAAAAAGAATCTTTATAACGAATCCCCCTCTTGTAAAAGGTAACGATTAAAGATGTGATATTTTCATAATTTCTGACAAATTGCAAATATTTTGGTAGTTATTATGTATATATATATTTGCATCAAATTACTAAGCTTTTGATAGTCACATTGTGTAGCACTTTGCATTGATGTTTTTCATTAGTAGAAGGATGAAATTGTTGTAAAATTATAGAATACATTTTTTAAAAATCACAGATAATGGATTGAGAGAAACTAAATGGGATCTAAGGGAGGACCTAGGATAAAAAAAAACACAAGTACCTAAAGAAAACATGAGAACACATCTACACATTAAAGAAAATAAAGTAAAAAAACATCAACCTAAAAAGAAGAATTTATAGGAGAAAAAGAGTGAGAAAGGAATTGACCAAAATAGAATTTTCAACTAATTATAAGAAGAAAAAACATAAAATAAAAGAGTGATCAAGAGAAAAAATCAATGCGATAAAAATTAAAATGAAAAAAGGAATGTATGTTATTATATAAATTGTATGAAAAATATTAGGGAATTGAAATTATAACAATATTAAATTAAAAATTAAAAATTACAAAGATACATTAAAAATTTAAGACTAGGAAATAATAATATGGAAAGAATGCTCAAGTTTCCATATCATCAATTTAGACTATATAAGTTTATCACTTTGTTCCTAACTTCTTGAAAAATTTTACTCACTCATGCAGATGAGGTGAGTTATTTGTGGCATACATGATTTGGCTACTTGAACTAGCATTACTTTCAACAACTTAGTCAATAGGACATGGTTTTAGGTTTTTCATTCTATTCAAAATTTTAATGGATTTTTGTAGGTATTCATTATTGGTAAGCATCCTAAGGAGAAGTGTGTTACAAACAAATATTGAAGAGCTATACAACTATTGGAGTTGTTACATAGTCACTTGACAAGACCATTTATAAAACCATCTTTCAGTAAGGATATATATTCCTTTAAATTTATTGATAACTTTTATACATACACACGAGCTTACTTTCTCAAACAAAAGTATGAGGTCTATGATATTTTTTTGAATTTTTAAGCTTTTGCAGAGAAATAATCTTGGAATTTCATTAATATAATGCATACATATGATGGGGGTGAATATATTAACAATTAGTTTGAACAATTTTGTACTTTAGAAGGGATCAACATGAAACACACAATTTCATACAATCTTTAGTAGAAAGGTTTCAAAGAACGTAAGAAAAAGTTCTTGAAGGAGATGGAAAATTGTATGCTTCACTCAATATGGCTCCACAATACTAGATAGAGGTCAAAAAATATCTGTGTTACATCTAGATTTGAGTTTCTAAAAAAATTATGAAAGGGGTGACTCCTTTTCAAGATTGGCATTTAAACACTTTAGAGTGTTTCGTTCTATTGCATGAGCCCATAATGAATAGAGAAATTTAAGGCTGTGGATTTGTAGAGAAATCCTTTAACATATTTGTTAGGTATTAGATAATGTCAAAGGCTAACAACTTATAAATCCCACCACCAATGAGTTTTTCATTGAGAGAAGTGTTTGTTTTGAGGAGAGTCCTTCCAATTATTCTCATACCACTTCTCCATCCATTATAACATTTGAAATATTTCATGATATAACAATTATTTATAGGATCTTAATCCTCCCAATTTTGAGGAGGAGTCTTATCCCTCCATTGTAGATGATGATAGTGATGAAGAGGATCCACATTCCTCTCCTAGTCATCATCCAGATGTTGATGATTCTCCCCCAACTCTCTAGTTGCAACACCTCTTTAGGATTTTTAGACATTTGAGTGAGCCGGTGATTAGGTTGGTGATCTATCAGATACTAGAAGAAAAAGGTCACAATTTTAGCAAGCTTTGTATCTCTTTATTCCTTCAGATTCTGGTCTACAATATTTTTGAGAAACTTCAAGTATTCTTGAGTGGGATGTTGCAATGTAGGTTGAGTTCAATTCCTTGGAAATAAATCACTCATGAGATCTTGTCCCTCTTCCTAATGGAAGGAAAATTATTTGATGCATGTGGATCTATTGAAAAAAATTGCAACTGATGGGTTGATTGACAAGCATAAGGCTCACTTGATATAAAAATGATTCTCCCAAGTTCCTTAGATAAACTACTTTGAGACTTTCACCCTAGTTGCTAAGATGAAATACATCTGACTTATACTTATTACATCTAAAGCCCACAATTGGGAAGTTTATCAGATGGATGTGAAGAGTTCCCTTACTAATGGTGAGCTTCAAGAGGAAATCTATATGGAGCAACCACATGGGGTAATTTAAGATCCTTAACTTGTGTGTTGACTTTGGAAATCTATTTATGACATTAAGTAACTCGTTAGGAGTATGCCAAGATGGACTCATTCCTTTTGAAAATTTGGTTCATTAGATTCCATTATGATAAAAAATATACATTCTCTAATAGGATGACACTCTCACAATTTTGTTCTCTATGTTTATGACTTGTTGATCATAGGGAATCACTCGTCCAGTATCAAGGCAACAAGTACTCTGCATGATAGGTTTTTGATTTTAGACATGGGTCTTTTTTATTAATTTTTTTGGATCAAGATCAATTATTCATCTTCAATTATCTCCCTATGACAACCTAAGTATGCATTTGATATGGTCTCTATATTTCGTATTGTTAATTTTAGTATGCACCGACTACATTTCTATTACGGGTAAAACCTGGGCTAAGTATTCTTCACCCTTGGTTGATGAAACTTTATATTTATTTTTTTATGAGTCTCATCTACTTGACTAATATAATACTTTAAATTTCATATGTTGTGAGAATGGTCTCTTGATTCACACAAAATCCACATGACTTGCATTGGAAATTTTTAAAGTAGACTTACCACTATATCCAAGATACTCATAATTATGAAATACGATATGAAGAGGCATGATATTGAATTGGTGGTACACACATACTCAAATTGGGTAGGTGATTCTCAGGATCACAAGTCTACTTTAGGGTATCACTTCTCATTTGGTTGTGATCTAGTTTGTTGGTTGAGTAAGTAGTTTGCAATTTATCTTTCTTCGATAAAGAATGAGTATCAAGGGGTAATTAATTCCACCACTAAGGCTATTTGAATTCATAATATTCTCATTGAGCTTGATATTCTATTCAAAAATCTTGTACAGTCATATCTTGTGATAATCAGAGTGTAATATAGACCTAAAGAATCATGTTCATCATCAAAGGAGAAAACAGATAATTAAGATTTATATGCACTAGATTTGAGAGTTAATTAGGGGTTATTTATTTTCCTTATGTTAGAGGGTTTCCATTTTTTCTACATATAATATTTAAACGTTCCTAGGTTTATTAATGATGGTTCTTATAAGGACACTTCATAGAATACATCAGCTGCACGTGTCACTTTCTCCCACACATGGATAGTTGAGTTGCACACCTTATTTTGGTATGTTTTTGCACCTCACATAACAACTAATTTGTCTTTACTTTAGTAGCTTATGGGGTAGTTGGGTTTCTCACCCTCTTTTGGATTTATGTGCCACCTTTCATAAGTCCTTTCCAATCTTCGTCTAAGGAGGTTACATGTTTTGGAATTTACTAAGTGGTATTATAGGAGTAGGAGTAAATGATCCTCTTAGATTTATATTCCTTATTTTCCTATATATACAACTCTCACTTCTCACATGCGGGATGACTGGTGGTGATAGGGTTTCTGGAGGAGCGGGAACAGGGTCTGAGGATGATGCAGAGGGAGGTGAGGACAGTGAGGCGGATGGTGGAGGCTCTTCTCAGGGGGTTTCCTTGGCTGCGGTGGATCCAGTGGAGGATGCTGCAGAGCAGACGACCTCTGCAGAGTTAGGGGGAGATGTGTCTTCCTCGCAGGGGCCAATGGGCTCTCATTTTATGGATCTCCCTCCTCTCTTCTTGCAAGGTCTGTATTCTTTGAGGCCGTTGTCATGGATGGCTTCTACAAAGGGGAAATGGGCTGATCTCGCCCTATTTTCTATGTCTTTTTTGGAACAACAAATGTTGTTCTTAGAATGTACTCCATCAATGACCTTGGTGCTGCATTCTGTGGTGGGGGGAAACCCTCACAAATATTTGTGGATACATTTGGGGAGGAGAAGATGGTATTTAGAAGAGAAGGCTATGTGATGCCTCCCTATTTCTCCCTATGGTCTCTTTTCTGTTCTTTTCACCCTGCTCGTGGTAGAGGGTTTTTTTTGGCTGTGGAAGAGATGCCCAGATGCAGAGTTAGTATTTATTTTGGCTGGTGGCTTGCTCGTTTCATGATGGACGAATGAATGATCCCTTCTTGGGTTGTTTATCTCTTGCACTATTTCTTTGTGTGGTCGTCGGTTGTGTTTAGTTATCCCCTGTTGCTGGAAACTTTATGTTGTAGGGATGAACCCCTTTTTGGCTTTTTTCGGATGCACTATACTCCTATCGAGGTGGAGTATAACCGTATTGAGGTGGGTGTCTTTCATGTGGCTCTTTGGAGGAGGAGTCTTGCTACTCTTCAGTCCTCTTCTCCCTTGCTTCCTGTTGAGGTGGAAGATTCTATTGAGGTGAAGGCTCAGCCTATCGAGGTGGTCTGTGACTACTGGGAGGAGATTGCTGGTAGTGGAGTATGGTAGCCTCTTTCTTGTAGCCACATGAAATCTTGCTGGAAATGGATGGGGGTTAGTTTTTTGCAGAGTGCAAGGGTTGTGCTGAAAAGATAGATCAATGCTGGAGGTACCCTTTTACTGCTGGAGGAGATCAGATCTATTTCTATCATGGAGGAAGAGGGAAATGGTGTTTTCCCCTCTTTTTTTCTTGGGTTTTATTTGTTGTGTGTGGCTGGCTGCGGCCTGCAGATGGAAGTTGAAAGTTTTCAAGGGCCCAGGCTGGAGGCTGGTTGTTTTTGGTTTGGGTTTAAGGATGGTTTTGGGGCTATGGTTCTCTTTGGTACTGTTGGTTCAGGGATCCATGTTAAAACCCCGTTGATCTGTGTGGGGAGTTTTATAACTCCAGTTATTTTATTGGTGCAAGGCTTTTGCCTATTCTTAGGGAAACACGGGTTTTTAGAGTCTCATCTTTGCTAGTTGCTGGCAGTTTACTATCTTTTGTCTGCTGGTTAGTATTGTTCTTTCTTTTGCAGAAGTTTCATTTTAGTTGGGTTTCAGATTCCCGCCAAAATCTGCTTGTATAGGGTTTTGGGGCCCCTTCAAAACCCACTTTTACCCATAATAAAAAACACTCGCTTCTCACCTTTATAAGTTCGGTGATAGCTAGGTGAAAGTATTGAGAATATTCTCAAATTTTTCTTATATAGTCTCTATTTTTCTCTCTTTTTGGATTTCTCTTCATTCTACTATTTTGGTATTTGATAATTTGTTAAGTGGAGTTGTATGTGATCTACATCCAACTTCACATCTTGGCTTGGTTCTTACTTCTCACAAAGTCTAACAAAAAAAAGAGCTTATCCTTAGAAGGACATAGGCTAAATGATAATAGAAATTCTAAAATAAAATGATTATACTTTAGGCATGAAAACCTCTTATGGAGATTCACTTAAAGATAGTGATGCAATGGTATTTATACAAGTCCTGTAAGTGTTAATGCATTAACATGATAAACATAAATCACAAATACACCATCATACTTCAATGTAGAATGTTGTAGTCTGTTGTTCAATGTGTTGAATACTTAGATTTGAAATGATTGAATACTCTTAGAATATATTAAACATTATGAATGATAAAATATGTGCTTTATATAGGGATGACAAGATATTTTTGATAAAAATTCAACATAAAATGGTCAAGTACAATTATCAAGATGAAAATTTAAATTGTGAATGTCAACATTTGCACTGGATGCAATTTCAGAAATTTTGGTGAGACATGTGTGTTGGGTTCCTTGGTCCCACCAAAATAGGACATCTGAAAGTGAGTCATGAGTGTTAGAGTTTTCAATGTTAGATATGGTCCCAATTTAACTATTTGACAACAATTGAATTTTAGGATTAATAATGAAGATTTGAAGTAGAATATGGCCCAAATAGGCTTGAAATGACCTATGAAAAGGTACAATAAAGTAGGGGTCCAAATTGAGTGTGAAATTGTGAAGGGATTTAATTTAGTACACTACAAATCCAATTGAATTGCATGTTCCACGTCTATTGCAATGGGAAAGTCCTTGAAAGAAACAAATCCCCTCTAAGAACATCATAGCTATAGAAATGCTAGAGTAATATCTAAACACCATGAAACCCTATGTCTACATCGTTTCTTCAAGAAATAAAGGAACACACTTACATATTATAACCATTGTAAATAATTCTTAAAAGTAATGGAATCCTATTATATTACATGACTAAGGACATTGACCATGTAAGACCAATTATTTATCCCAACAAAGTTCATTATAAGGGGACATAACAACTCCCCTATAACAAAACCTCTAAAAGTAAAAAATAGAACTTCATGAAATCCAAAAGAGTAGTATATACATAATTTATATTAAACAAAGGTTGCTATTTAACCAAGGTTTGCACTAGAAGCTTAAAAGACTATGTTCATGAAAAATATATCTTAAAATAATTATATTTGATGCAAAAATATAAAATGCTACACATAAAAATGTCATCCGTTAAAACTAGTAAAAACACTGCTCTACTAGCTTGAGGACAAACTTTCCATAGACCATGGTCATTAATATAGAGAAATAGTCAACAATAAATTGAACATGTGAGTGGCTTTGATTTAACTAAGAAGTATTCTATAATGATGTATGGGAATCGATATCTTGAATATTTTCACTATTTAATGCCCTTTGGTTAAACAAAAGTGAGTTTTTATATCCATAATTATAACTATTGTAGGGAATAAATATAATTACAAAAAAACTATCCTTGAACAACATAAATATTACCATCGAAATTTCAAATATAATTTAGCTAATTGCAACTAACATTTAAAAATATGGAAAAACACCAAAAAATACATTTTCATTATTCTTGATGGATGTCCATATAATGTTTTCTTCATGCTTCACATTACACACTACACACAAGGAGACTCCAATAGTCCATACTATTCTAGGATTAAACATTAATATCAAACTAGAATTTTCACATTGACCAAAATATATCAATTAAAATTTAACAAAAAGATGAGTCTTCAATCACTATAATAGAATTTATTTCATACTTTTAAGCACCTTGTCATGGTATCAGATGGATCAAAATGCCTTTGAAAAGTGGAATTTCACTCATAAACAATGTAGCATTTTCTTAATGAATTTTATTATAGAAAAATAAATTATCAGATAAAAATAAAAGGGGTGTGAAATAGATATTTTAACACCTCCTAGTTTTCTTCCTAGAGATCTAAAATTAATATTTGAAGAATTTAATTTACATCAATGATGCCAAACCATTCTCACATATTTGGAATACCACACTAAGACACAAAACACAACTTTTTATGCAATTAATAATAAATTTATGAACAAACCCTA
This sequence comes from Thuja plicata, assembly GCA_018584345.1. NCBI lineage: Eukaryota > Viridiplantae > Streptophyta > Pinopsida > Cupressales > Cupressaceae > Thuja > Thuja plicata. The sequence continues at coordinate 3,301,274 of MU224125.1, forward strand.
AGTAAAATGAAATATAATAAAGCACACTATGAGAATAGATCAAGATGTTATTGTAAAGATCCTAATTATGAATATTATGTATAATTTACTTTATTAAACACCTTCATAATTTTTTTTTTTTAAAAATGGTAGGAAAATAACAACGATAGGGCTAATAGTTAATTCAAATTACTATACAATTTAATTTTTATCAAAACCCTTGATATATTATTTATACCCTAGAAAAATCCCCAATGGTAAAGCTTCAAACTCTCAAAATTATGCCGCTAAACATAAACTAAAATCATTTAATACAAAAACCTAAACTTGCACTTTAGAATAAACACACCTCTTATTCCTACTAAGCACACACACAAAAAAATAATATTAGAACAATATGGAACCACTCGAAATAGATAGAAAAAAACTCAAAATTAAACACAATCTCATATTGTGATGAAAACTTAAAGACCCTATTTGTAAGTATAGTTTAGAACTTAAGAAAATGTAGTCCTTTGTGGGAATTTTGAAAGGGAGGTCTATATATATATATATATATATATATATATATATTTCAATAAAATTGACAATCAATACTCTTTCTGCATTTCAGACGACTCTACATTTTACATTCATATCTATTAGGGTGGTCCAAACTACGACTTCCATCCAAATTACTCAATCATTTATGCTTTGATGGATGTCCATACTCTATTCTAAAGTTTTCATTCTTGCATAAAATAGGAATACCCAATCTTATGTGAAATGCACTTGTACGCCTCTCTCTCCGATTTCCCACAGCTTTCCAAGGGCGGGGGTTAGTAGCAAAGGTTTACAAGTGAATGCAAATCAAGCACGCAATAACTACTAAACAAATAACAGAAACGTGAGCAATAAAATGTACAAGCAAGAGAAAGGAAGACAAACGAATGCAAACCCTTCGATGCTTGAAGCTTCTATTGTTTCTCTCTACTCCTTCCGAAACGCTATTCTTGATGCTCAGTATTGGCGGGGCAGCGTCTATGACTTGAGAAGCGTCGAGAATTTGATAATTGAAATGTGTGTGTGTGATCGCAAGATGGCTTGAATGCTAGAACCAAATTGACATAGTAATGGCGCACGAGAGCTTGAAATCCTAGATCCTTCAAATGGTTATGAAGGGTTTATTATATAGGATTTGGTGATGAAATGAATGGTTGAGATCGATCCCAGAGATGGGAAGATGAACAGTTGAGATCAAAAGGAACAGAAGAGATCCTCAGTAAACTCCACCTCTTTATTTGGTTAAGAGGAGATAGAGTTTGGTTAACTAAGGAGCTAATTATGAGTTGCCTTTTTGAACTGAAGAGGTGGGTGAAGTTACCCATGTGAACTGGA
>MU224125.1:3319483-3340672 GCA_018584345.1 Thuja plicata
AATTTAATTAGTAAGTTTAAATATTTGGATTTAAACTATAGGAAATTGAGTTTAATTAATTAAATAACGATAATTAATCAATTAAAGCTTAATTAATTAAATAAAATTAATTATTTAATTAATTTTGGAGATTGGATTAGATGATTTGAGAAGTGAATTTAGAGGAAAATGGATGATTAATTAATGATTAAAAAACCATTAATTAATAGATGAAAATTAGTGTTTTTAATGTAAAGTCGCAAGCCTGTCCATTTTAGGGTGTCTATAACACTTTCTAAATATGAACACCTTGAGTAATCTGTTTGAAGAAGAAAATTTTGTTAGCAATATGTGTCCAGTGTTGTCATTTATGTCAACTTGGTATTTGCAATGATGTCAACCTAATGAAGTAATGTCCTACCTGATGTGTGGATGTTGATAGAGGTTTGGGAATGAGTCTTAAAATATTTTTTTTTGATGCCTATTTGTTATATCAATTTAGTATGTGATGGATCCAATAGGTGATAGTATGGAAAGCTAAAATATGCAGGAAAGAGTATTTGAAGTCCTTATGGGAGAACGATTTGCATTCCTTTGCACAAGAATTCAAATGGATTATGATTATGGAGTTAATGTGTATGACTTGTGAATATTGTGCTATCATGTTTATAGGCCCCCAATAGTTTAGAGGTTGAAGTTGTGTTTTGCTATATGCTGACAGTAAGGGTGGATGTCAGGACTGGTCAAGTTTGGTAATTTGAAGAATGCTTTGCATTTATCTGCATTTCTATTTTTGTGTGTACATCGTGGTGGACATGTTCTAAAGGTTTTTGCAGTGTTCTAATTTAGAATTATTTTGGAAATATATGACGTGCCCAGTGACTGAGAGGGGGGGGGGGGGAATCAGGAACCAATAAAACTTAATCCACAATTAGATTAGCTTATTTGTTTGTATGCATATAACTTGAAAGTAAAGATTCATACACAACACATAACACAATATTTGGTTACCTAGAAACCTTCCAAAAGAAAGTAAAACTGGGGTGGGGATGATACCCACAAGATATAGTACTGCAATATAAATTTAGCCTGTTAGAGCTTACAATGTCCACTTCTGATGGTCTTCCCTATTAGGAGCATAGAAAGGACTGTTAGGTCCACCTTGTTAAATGATTTTCTATTGATGTTTTTGTGTGTACATCTTGGTGGACATGTTCTAAAGGTTTTTGCAGTGTTCTAATTCAGAATTCATGTGTTGGTTTGACTCACAAGTGAAGATATGTTGTTCTAGTGTTCAAAATCATTATCTATGTTGGTCTTTGGCTGACTTGGCTGATTATATCTAAATGTATTATGATATTTTGGTCTAGATATTATTTGGAATAAGATTTTTAATAGGTTATTATGGATCTGACCATGTTGTGTTAGATCAGAGTTAATTTGGGTGCATTTGAGAATGCTTTTGGGCAGACCGGTTAACCTATTTTATTATTTTTCTACATGTTACATTTGATGCCATTAGTGGAGGATTTTGCATTGTGTGTGCTTCATTTAAATCAATTGTGGAAAGCATGTTATGATGTATTTGGGTCCCCTTTATCTCCTGGGGTGGACCAAATTCAGTGCAAGTATTAATGATGGCTTACTTGGTGTAAATATTGTTTATCTTTACCATGGCTGACCTAGTTGAGGTTTTAGGAGACAAAGTTGATATATATAGGCATGTGGATGTTTGATTTGGGCATGGATTGAGAGTGGATTTAATGTGAAGTTAGTGTGATGCGAATGTGGAAGAGAAGATGTTCGAATTGATAATATCTTTCAAAGTTGAAAAACATTTTAGTAGAAAATGTTTGACATGATCAAGAGATCCTACATCTTTTCAATTTATTGATTCCCTATGCTTGCTAGAAGATAGTGTCTCCTTTTTCTGGTTTGTATAGTCTTATATCTTTCCCTAAGATTGTATGTCTCAATCTTGTAGGTCCCTTGTATCTTACCCTAAGGTTGTGCACCTTAGCCTACAAGTCCAAATCAGGAGCAGTGAGCTTCCTTGACTTTGAAATTGTATTCAACTTTATTCATATAGTGTGTGTGATTCTCATTGTAGCTTTCCCTAAATTGGGTTTTCCACATAAAAAAATGGTTCTAACATTTTTTTCTGCTTATTAAAATATCTTTCATTGATGATTAGCTAAATAAAGATAATTGATAAGTGGTTGGGACAAATTTTTTTTTAAGATTTGTTTAAGAATAATTGAACCCCCCTCTTAGTCTTGTGTTGTGTTCAAAAAAAGGTATGAGTTGAGTTCTACTTGGAGAATCTTAACTGCTTGAGGAATATCCAAAATGGTGAATGAAAATGGTCACAAAGCACTGAAGTTTGATGGATTAAATTATACCTATTGGAATGTGAGGATGAAATCATATTTGGACTTTATGCCTTTTGGATTTTGGGATATTGTGAAGCAAGGATACACTCCTCCAGCTGGTACTCCTACTACTCCGAATAAGATCAAGGCACATGTGAATAATGAAAAGGAAAAAAATGACATCATCGGTGGCTTAAATGATTTAGAGTTGTTAAAGGTCATGAACTACATCACTGTAAAAGAAATCTGGGAAAAGATAAATAGTCTATATGAAGGAGATAAGAAGATCAAGCATGTCAAGTTGCAGAATCTGAAGAACAAGTTTGAAAACCTAAGGATGTTTGAAGATGAAAACATCAAAAGTTACCTGCACCAAACAAATGATGGTGTAAGTGCAAAAAGAGGTAATGGTAGATCCATTAAATATAATGAAGTCATGGAGAAAGTGACAAGAACCATGACTAAAGTCTACAAAACAGTTATATGTCATTGAAGAAGGTCATGAGATGGATATATACACCTTAAATCAACTCTATGGATCAATCTTTTCTTTTGAGTTTGCAAAATTTAAAGACACTCAACATGCAAACAAGGATGCTGCATTTAAGGCTACAAAGAAGATTGGATATGTATCTAAGACAAGCAATAATCCATATGATGAAGAAGCAAAATTTGTAAGAAGAAAAAAGAAAGGATCCAAAAAGTATAGTGTTAAGTTGCTTCAAATTCTTTAGTTCTGGAAAAATAGTCATTATGTTTTTAGATTTCCTTTTAAGGAAGATAACTATAAGAAGCCTAATGTTGATGTTAGAAAGGTTAGTTATAGAAGAGATGACACAAATACTAAGATAGATTTAAGAGATAAGAGTAAGAAGAGTCTTTGTTCAATATAGACCCATTCATCAAGAGATGTAGATGCTAATGATTCAAATGATGAAGTATTATTTTTAGCAATTAAGGAGAATGTTAGTGATAGTCTTGAAAGTCAGAATGCTACATAAAACAATAAAAGTTTAATAATTGTGAAGATTTCCATACATGCAAGAGAAGAACCTAAACCCTAGATAATTGATTATGGATGTTTGAATCATATGATAGGTGATAGAGGGAAGTTTCTTGAATTTTAAAAGTTTGATGGTGGATTTATTAAGTTTATTGGTGAAGAGGCTACACTTATATGTGGTAAGGGAGTCATATCCATTGATGACAAGCATACGACTATTGATTTTTATTATGTTAAAGGTTCAAGAAAAAATATTTCAAGTGTGAGAAAAATGTGCAATAAAGGTTACAAGCTTATCTTTTATGGATCCGAATATGAGATTAGAAAAGGGTTCCAGAAGGTTAGTTGCAAAAGGTAGAAGGACACATAAAAATGTCAACTACATTAAAGAAACAATGGAGCAACTATTTGTTGGAACTTAAGAGTGAATGCTATTCATGGAACAAGAGAATGAGACACATGGATTTTGACAATATGGTGAAGATCAATTCTTTTAAATCTGTGAGAGATTTAACGAAGATTATCAAGCCTTCTAACACTGTGTGCAGAGAATGTCAATTTGGAAAGTAGAAAAGAAACAAGTTCAAGAACAAGGAGTATTCTACTTTAAAACTTTGGAGCTAATACATATTGATTTGTGTGGACCTACAAGGAAAATAGGACTAAATGGTGAAAGGTATTTTATGTTACTCACTAATGATTATTATAGAATGACATGGGTTATTTTCTTAAGAGAAAAATCATAAGATTTGGATAGATTTAAGATATTAAAAAATTTGGTTGAGAATCAAGTGGATGTTAGGATCAAGTGTTTGAGGTCTAATAGAGGTGATGTCTTTACACCAAGTGAGTTTGATATATTTTGTGAAAAACATGGAATAAGAAGACAATTATATTCCCATAGGACTCTACAACAAAATAGAGTTGTTGAAAAAAAGAATAGGACTATTTTTGAGATTACTAAGACTATGTTGAAAGATGCTAACCTACCTAACATGTATTGAAGAGATGGTGTGCATACTATTTTTTGTCTTCTTAAGAGAGTATAGGTGGGCGTGAATAACACAAAGACACCTTATGAACTTTAGTTCAAAAATGTGCCTATTGTTAAGTAATTTGAGATATTTGGAAGCAAGTGTTGCATCGAAAGAAATGAAGAAAATCTGGGGAAGTTTGATGCATGAACAAATGAAAGATTATTTTCAGGATATTCCACAAAGAGCAAGGCATATCAATGCTATAACATGAGGATGAAGAGGATTGTGGAGAGTATACATATCTAATTAAGGAATGGGACTAGGTTTCTCTAGACCCTGAGATTGAGTTTGAAGATGTTCATGTTGTCCTTGTAGAAGAAAATAATTCTCTAAAAGACAAAGAAGGATTAAATAAAGAGGAAAATGAACCTAAATAAACATCAAAGACACTTGCAAAGTATGTGTAGGGGCATCATTCATAAAATCAGATCATTGGAGATAAAGACAAAGGTGTTCAGACAATAAGAAGTTTTTCCAAGGCAAGTAGGCAAGAAACCCAATGTTTTCTAGCTAAGGTGGAACCAAAAACATTTGTAGAAGCAAACAAAGGCGATGGATGGATGAAAGCAATGAACACAGAGTTAGATTAGATAGAAAAGAATCAGACATGGGAATCAGTACCTAGATCAACTGAAAATAATGTGATTGGAACAAAGTGGGTGTTCTAGAACAAGCTAAACAAAGATGGGGAAGTCACAAGGGAAAAAGGAAAGACTTGTATGTAAAGGTTACACACAAGTTGAAGGAATAAAATTTGAGGATAAATTTCTCCAGTAGCTATGATGGAAGCAATAAGAATGTTTCTTGCATTTAATACATATAAAAAATTCAAGGTGTATTAGATGGATGTCAAGTCTGCATTTTTTAATGGAGAAATATAAGAAGACTACATTGAGCAACTAGATGGTTTTTAGTTGTTAGATGATCCAAATATGGTTTGCAGACTCAAGAAGACACTTTATGGACTCAACCAAGCTCCTAGAGATTGGCATGCAAGGTTGGACAAGTACTTGTTGTAGAATAACATCAAGAAAGGTACCACAAACAATAACCTTTATTTCAAAGTTGAAGGTGATAAATTGATGATAGTAGTTATATATGTTGATGACATTATATTTGGTGGAGAATGATGTTGCAAGAAGTTTGCTGAGAAAATGTAGGAGTTTTAGATGTCCATGACTGATGAGTTTTCTTTGTTTCTTGGTCTTAAAGTTACTCAAATGAGAGATGGTATTTTCATTTCTTAGACGAAGTATATCAACAAGAAGTTGAAGAAGTTTTTCATTGTTGTGGTCATTAATGACAAAGGGGAAGATTGTTAACAATATGCATTCAATATTGTCATTGATGTCAATTTTATGTTTGCATTGATGTCAACCAGATGAAGTGATGTGCTACCTGATGTGTGGATGTTGATAAAGGTTTGAGAATGAGTGTCCGATGTTGTTTTGATGTTTGATAGTGATATCAAGTCAGTATATGGTGGATCCGAAAGGTGACATTATGGGAAGCTGAAATCTGCAAGAATAGTATTTGAAGTCCTTATGGGAGAATGCTTTGAACTCTTTTGCACAAGATGTTGATGACTTGTGGTTCCAAAGTTAATGTGTATGGTTTGTGAATGTTGCACTATCATCTTTATAGGTCCCCAATAGTTAGAGTTTGAAGTTGTGTTTGGTTGTTTGATGATAGTAAAGCTAGCTGTTAGGACTGGTCAAGTCTAGTTTGGAGAATGCTTTGCATTGGTGTTTCTATGTGTATGGCTTGGTGGACATGTTCAGAAGGTTTGTACAATGTTCCAATTTAGATATCATGTGTTGGTTTGACTCGCAAGTGAAAGATACGTTGTTTTGTTGTTCGACATCATTGTCTGTGTTGGTCTTTGAAAACACATTATGATCTTTTGGTTCGAATATACTTTGGAAGAAGAGTTAAGAGGTTGTTATGGATCTTACCATGCTGTGTTTAGATCTGTGTTAATTTTGGTGCATTTGACAATGCTTTTGGACCGATTAGTTAACGTGTTTTATTGTTTCACTACACGTTAAGTTTAATGTTGTTAATGGAGGATGTTATATTATGTGCACTTTGTTTAAATCAATTATGGAAGATGTGTTATGATGTATTTGACTCCCCTTTATTTCTTGGAGTGGACCACATTGAGTGCAAGTATTCATGGTGGTTGACTTTGTGTAAATATAATTTATTTTTTGCCGTGATCGACCTAGTTGAGGTTTTTAGTGATGAAGTTGATATATATGGACCTACGAATGTTTGAGTTGAGCATGGGTTGAGTGTAAATTGAATGTGTTTTTAGTGTGATGCAAATGTGGAAAAGTAGATGTGCGAGTTGATAATACCTTTAAGGGTTGATAGAGTTTGTGGCAACAAATGTTTGACATGTTCAAGAGATCCTACATCTTATTAGTTCATCAATTCCCTATGCTTGCTAGAAGACTGTGTCCTTGTGAAAACTTGTACAATCTTGTATCTTGCACTGGGTTTGTGCATCCCAGTCTTGCAAGTCCCTTGTATCTTGCTCTAAGGTTGTGTGCCTTAGCCTTCAAGTCCAAATCAGGAGTAGTGAGTTTCCTTGACTTTGGAATTGTGTTCAAGTTTATTCATATAGTGAGAATAATTCTCACTACGAATTTTTCTACACCGGGTTTTGCGCGTAAAAGTCTAGTGTTCATGTCTTTGTGTGTTCATTACACTATCTTTCATTAATGATTTGTTGGATAAAGATAATTGATAAGTGTTTATGATAGAAAAAGTTTGATATTTTTTCAAGATTGATTCACCCCCCCTCCCTAAGTCTTGTGGTGTGTTCAACAAAAATAACAAGAGTTGCAAATTTCCTAGTTAAGATACATAGTAGAAGGTGCAAGATGCAGAAGGAAAAGTGATTTGGTAGGCATAATGTTTTGGTTTTTCTATTTTGCACTTTGCATGCTTATTTGTTTGTTGGTTACCTATGGGTCCCATAGGTTGTTTAGCCTTGTGGGTGGTATTAAAAACATTCATTCATTCATCAGATATGTTGCACACTTTTTCATGCCTACGACTAATGTAATCACAGAGGCATTGGTCATTGTTGTTACCACGTCCCGCCAATACAATGATCTAATTAGATTGAAATGAAGTCCACAACCTCCGCTCCTCATTCTTGAAGGGCCTTTCTAATGACCCTTGTTTATTGAAGGAAAAAAAGATATTCAAATATTTCAACATACCAACATATGTATAAACATAAATAGTGGAAAACAACCAGAATTTTTTTATTATTTCATTAAATGCGGTTTTTTCAAATTTCTGTTAATTAAAAGTTTATCCATGAAAAAACTAAAACACTTAAAAGAAAACAAAAAAACAACATTAAAAAGTGAACTAATCTTTTCTTTATACAATTTTCTAAAATTATCTATAAAATCCTCAAGAGAGGCAAAACTGGAAGTTTTAGCCATCGACAATGGCGCGGAACAGTCGCATTGTCATGGCACTGCTGCTTTTGTTTACCACGACATTTCGAGAAATTACAGTGCCTACTCCCTCGTGAAGTCTTCATAATTTTTTTCTTAAAATGTGTTACTTTGGCTCAAGATCCAGTAAATTCTACAGATAGGGGAGCAGTATGACAGAAGAACATTTTATTCAAAGCTTTGATACATCTGGATTTGGTTAAGCGTTCGAAATGCCTTACTGAAGCATTGAATGATTTTGATAACTATGACAGATAAATATATTTTCTGGTCAAATTGCTGAAACATTCCAATGCTGAGCAGAGTAGCATAAACATATTGTTAAAAGTTGCAGATTGAACATCCACATAGTGATAGTTTCATCATGGTTAAGTGGCGGATTTGTGAAAGTGGTCATTTCATTGCAATGTAAGAGGCGGGTTTGTGAAAATAGTCATTTCATTGCAATGTAAGAAGTGGGTTGCTTCAAAAGCTTGATATTTTTAATCAGTTCTAAAAGATCCAGCGAGTGGGGGAAAATGGTGACGTGTCTGATAATACATGGGAAATGCAGTGGGACAGGTTGTAAGGGATCACATGAACAAGGTTTTATTGTCTATTATGCGTCAGTTTGGGAGTTTGAAACCTGTGAAAAGAGGTTCTTGTCAAGGAGAATTAGGAGATGTGAAACTCAACCGAGCTAAGAATGTGAAGGTGCTCTGCAAGCAGGGTTTATTGAAGGAGGCACTGGAGATTATGCTTCCGATGGAAAAGAGAATGGATTGCTCTATTTATGTTTCTCTTTTACAGGGGTGTGCCAAGGTGAAAGCCTTGTCAGAGGGAAAGCTGGTTCATGCCCACATGAATAAAACAGGATATGTGCCAGATAGGTTTGTATGGAATACACTCTTGAATATGTATGCTAAATGCAATAGTTTGCTAGATGCTCGGAAAGTGTTTGACATAATGCCTGAACGAGATGTGTTCTCGTGGTCTGTGATGATTGCAGCATATGGTAAGCATGGAGCTGCCGAGGCTTCAGTGGAACTGTTTGAAGAAATGCAAAGGATAGGAATACAACCTAATCAGTTCACATTTGCCAGTGTATTGGCAGCTTGTGCAGACTTGAAAAATCTGAAAAAGGGCATGAGGATTCATGATGAAATAGTTAGACTTGGTTTTCAGTTTGATACCTTTGTGGCGAGTGCTCTTTTGGGTATGTATTCAAACTGTGGTTGCATAGAGAAAGCACGGGAATTGTTTGACAATATGAGTCAACGAGATGTTGTCTCCTGGACAGCTATGATTGCTGGATATGCACAGAATGGGTTTCTTGACAACGCTCTATGTCTTTTTAAGAAAATGCCTGAACAGAATATGGTCTCTTGGAATGTAATGATAGCAGGGTATGCCCAGAATGGGTATGCTGAGGAAGCCCTGATTCTGTTTCAGAAAATGCCTCAAAGGAATGTGGTTTCCTGGACGGCAATGATTGCAGGATTTGTGCAGAGTGGAAACAGTATGGAAGCCCTAGAGTTTTTTAAGCAAATGCAACAGGTAGGTGTGAAGCCTGATTCTAAGACATTTTCCAGTGTACTCCCAGCATGTGCGAATTTGGCGGCTCTAGAACAGGGCATGAAAATCCATGAAGAAATAATTAAAATTGGGTATCAATCAGATGTCTTCTTGGAGAATGCTCTAGTGGACATGTATGCCAAATGTGGGAGTGTAGAGAGAGCTCGTGAGTTATTTGACAAAATGTGTGAACAAAACACTATCTCCTGGACCGTGATGATTTCAGGGTATGCCATTCATGGCTGTGCTCAGGAAGCCCTTAAACTGTTTGAACAGATGGAACAATTTGGTATGTGGCCAGACCATGTAACCTTACTTTGTGTTTTGTCTGCATGTTGCCATGCAGGTCTAGTGAATGAAGGACGTTATCACTTCAACCGAATGTATCATTACTACTGCATTAATCCTGCAATGGAACACTATAGCTGCATGGTTGACCTACTTGGTCGAGCTGGGTATCTGGAGGAAGCCCAAGATTTTATCAATAGGATGCCGATAAAACCTGACTCCACTGTGTGGGGATGCTTGCTAGGTGCTTGTAGGTTGCATAACAATGTAGAGCTTGGACAATGTGTGGCAGAATGGCTCTTTCAGCTAGATCCTAATAATGCCGCACCTTATGTTCTCCTAGCTAACATTTATGCTGGTGCTGGAAGGTGGAAAGAAATTCAAAACCTGCGGAAAATAATGAAAAACAGGAAGATGAAAAAAATCCCTGGTTGTAGTTGGATCGAGGTTCAAAAAAGGGTTCACGCTTTCATTGTTGGAGATGGTTATTGCCCATAAATGACACACTTTCCTGATGTATTTAGGGCATCCTAAAATATCCACAGTTCAGCACAATGCAGGTGTGGACAACACAATGCAGTTGTGGGCACTGGGCAGCACAACTCCTTGACAACATACTGAGAAGCTGGCACAATGCTCTCCAGCAATTTCTTCCCCAGTATACTCACAATCTGAAAGTATTGCCTATGATGTTGACCGACACTCCACGGAGGGATCATATATTTGTTGGGTTGATGGGTGATACCATTTGAATAAATCTATAAAGATAGGCTTGCAGGTTAACTGGCTTATGTGGATCATGAATTATGAGTTTCTTACAGTGAAATGCTCAGCCATTTGAGACCTACTTGATTTTGTCACACAGAAAAATTATTGTGCAAATGGAGCTTATTCGGTGATGCCATTTGAATATGAATATAGGCTTGCAGGTTAACTTCTTTTGTGGATCATGAATTATGAGTTTCCTTCAGTGAAATGTTCAGCCATTGGAGACCTCCTTGATTTTGTCACACTGAAAAATTATTGTGGATCATGAGTAAATTATTGTGGATCATGAGTTATGAGTTTCTTAAAGTGAAATGTTCACTCATTGGAGAGCTACTTGATTTTGTCACACTGAAAAATTATTGTGCAAAAGGATACTATATACCACAGCTTGCTGCATAAATATGTGAAGATGCACACCCACATCAAAAAATTGGCAATACTCATTGTTTAAAGTAAAAACTTCAAATGCTAAGAGGGAGTTTTGATTTGTCTGGTCTATGTCATGCTAGCTTGGCTTACGGATTGCCTAATATTATTTCAAGTGGTCTTATTACTGTGCTCACTTAAAGCTGTGTACTGTGGAATAATCTGACGATATTTCACTTGTAACAAAACAAATGAAAATAATCGAGAATCATAACCCAAGAAGATAGAGGAAACACAGCTTCAATATGTATAAGCAGCGCTTCTTTCAATTTGAAGAGCATTTTTGTAATACAGCCATTCAATGGCGAATGATTAAAAATATTTTAGCATGCATTAGTTCTGGTTCCAGTTTTTTCTTCGATGTTTCAGATCAAGAAGTAGAGAACAGGACATGAGACATGAGAAGAGAAAACAAATCTAAAAATAGAAAACGCTGATAAAGAAGAAATCTACAGAATGTTATATGGAATTGCCATTTAGAGGATTACCGCGTGAATGGATGAGGCACAAGGAAAACCAGTACATATTTTTGAAGGAGATTGCAACATTTTGAAATCAAACAGCAGCCAAAGGTCCAGTTCAATCCAAGGTGAAGGCACTTGACACATTTGTTGGAAATCAAAGCAATTCGAAGAGCAGATTTTATAAAGCATTTTGGCTTCATAATACAAAGGTCTTTTGAACCTTGACTGTAGAAGATAAATTAAACTATTTGAATGTTAAAGCAGTACAATTTATACCTTACATTAATCTTCTAATTGGACTATCTGTCCTAATCGGAACATAGGGAGTGAACTTGTTTACTGCTTTTGTATTTAACAAAAGAAAATATTATTAATTAAGAAAAATGAGAAACCTGAAAATACAAAGCAACAAAATAAGGTTGTTGGGTTTCAACCCTAGCCCACACGGTCAATGTAGGAGGCTTAAGTCTTAGGTATGCTCTTCAAGGTCTTGGGTTCGATTCCAAGGTTCGGATTAAAGCAATGCACTTGTATTGTGGGCGTGTTGGTGCATCCCTAGGAGGATTAGTGTTTGCACGCTTGCATAAATGTACTTGAGAATATTCAAAAAATAAATAATAGAAGTGATTTAAATTAAAATAAAATAACAGAGAAAAGTTGGACATGAAACTTTCATGTGAGATAGCCTTAAAAAATATTTGTATTTTGGATGAAAAATATTGGTGATTTGTTGGGAATTTGTCAATAAAGTCGAGCTTCTACTTTGGTCTTTTGACTTTCACAAATAGTCAAAGATTGAAAAATTTATGCTTCTATCCTACGTGCATTAATGAAGCAATTACACATCAGAGATTTAATAAATAAAATAGCTATATGATCTTTCAAGTTTCACATTCATAAATGAATTACAGTTTGCCAACATGGTAGACCACAACCATTTGATTATATACGGACTGAACAATGTTTGCATTGCAAAATTTGAATGTTAGTGGGATATAATGCCATGCCAAGCTTCCTATTGAATTGATTGACTTTGAACTAATAATAAACATGTTTATATAGTAGATTCTAGCCTAAACAGTGATCTTGGTCGATGGCTAGGAGGTGTGAAGCATGATGTCAAGTATAAAGTGTAGTTGGCCAAACATGTGGAAAAATCCTCTAGAATGGATTTGATGATGGAAGATCAATGAATCTCAATATAGTTCATACCAAAGGCTGTCATGGGTCCTATGAATGTGAAATGTGTTTTTTATTGCCACACATTTAAAAAGGTGCTATAAGGCTTGAATAGTGAAACTAGATGTCATATTTGACAACAATTTAGAAGTTGGATTATACCTTTATAGTGATTAGAATCTTCTAGATATTGAATATAATGTTACAAACTCCATGTAGAACAAATATCCCTAATCATTATTTGGAATATGCAAGTGTAGTGAAATGCAATAAGATGTGGTGAGTAGAATGAACATAATGTTGTTGAAAACTTACAAAGAAACAAATTAAAGGAAAATATTTTTGGGTGATATTCTTATATTCTCCATGTTCTTGCATCAAACACCTTTAAAAAGTGAGTCCCCTTACTTTCCATTAGCTAGAGAGAGAAACTAAGATGGTCTACCTCAACTTTGAAAATTCAAGATGAATCTTCTTCAAGCCTTCCTCTCCATTTCAACAAATAAGTTCATCACATTATATGTTTATAGTGCTTTTGTAAATCCTAATTTCTAAAATTTCCTTCACCACTTGTTTTGGCTATTGCAATATTTGTTTCCTATTTTCCCTTCTACATCACTATCTCCAAACTCTCATTCATGATACTAATATAAAATCTACAACATTGAATACTAATAATATGCTCATGTCTTCTCATAAACTCATTTTTATGTATTTCTCAAGTCAATTATTTTAATGATTTTGCATGGACCAAACCTCTTCATCTTCAACTTATTGTATATCCCAATTGAAAATCTTTCTTTTCTAAAATATACTATAACTCATTTCTTCTTTTCTCACTCCTACATACCATACATCTTCTACAAGTCTAATATCTCTTAAACCTAACTAACAACTATAAATAATGTTTTCCTTGCACTCTATTTACCAAATTATTGTATGCAAAATATATGTGTAATAAACACATATCTCAATTTCTTATCTTTTCTTCAACCAAATATTTCAATAAATTGCCTAAAATTCTATTCATAACTTTCATTTTCCATCAATTTGTAAGGGATAATACTGAATTGAATTTGTCTTTTCTTCTTCTTTTATAATGTCTTCAAAAGTAACCAGCAAGTTTAATATTTCTATCTAGAACAATACTCTCTTGCAAACTACATAGTTTCATTTATTTGAAATATAGATCAGCTACATGTAACATATCATTGGTTTTATTATATGCATATATAGAATCTTGTCTTTTAAGTTTGTTAAACAATTCTAATAAAAAATTTATATTTATTCTAAGGTTTTTTTAGAATATATAATGATTGATGCAACTCAACATTTTGACTACTTCCCTTTGCAACTTGTAAAACTCTACAACCTTGAAAAATATTCCTTCTATACCTTTATACATATATAGCCAAAAGTAATCTTCATTCACTATTGTCAGTTCCTTTATACTATAAATGACTTGTTAAACTACTACTATACTTGATCAAATATTTTCTCATTAAGCATTTTCAAAAGTATAACTCCTTACCCTCGAAAAACATACCATCAACCTACTTATTTCTATCAATACTAACTAAATCTTTATATACTTTAGTGTTTGAATAAAATTATGATTAACTTCATAAAAATGATTTAATTCATTAAATCCAACCACTTCTAACCTCATTTTGGTCAACCAATTGTATTTCCTAATCAATGCATTAATAACCTTGCTTGGTTTTGTATTCTTATGCTTCAACACAAAAGTATAATTACTAGTTTTAAGGATTTTTTTCTTTCTTTTGAAGTGTTTTTTTTTCCAATATTAAAAGAATAAGCTGCTAATTAAAAAGTCGCTTTTGATTCCCCATGATTTTATGAAATTTTATTAGTTACACAAATTATATTATGAATATACAATATATTTATATGATATTTTTATTATTTAGTAAATTAATTAAATTTTAGTATTTAGTGTATATTATAATTATAATTTGTTATATTAATCATATTTTTATTTCAAATACATTTAATTACCAATAAATGATTAGTATATGAATATTTATTATATTATATTAATACTAATCTAAATTTCATTATATGTTATATTATATTATTTAATATAATATAATATTAAATTATATTATAATATATTAATATTTAATAGATTATAATATAATATCTTATTTTAAAGACAAGAGATTTCCACAATTTATAATATTAAGATGCAAAAAATATTACGCAATTTAATTCAGAATTTATTACATCTTAATATATTATTTTTTAAAATATTATATATGATTATATAATATTAATATAATATATAATAATATAATGCAATTAATATATTAAATTATATTATAAATATTAATATAATTTAATTATAAGATAAAAGTATAATATAAATAGTATATGAAAATATGAGTCTATACATAATTAACTTTTGGTAATAAGAGTTGAATTTATATAATATTTATAGAGTTAATTATTATTATAAATTATATTATATTACTTTAAAAGATTTGTTATATTGCTTATATTTCTACGAAATTTACTAAAAGTTTATATTGAGAACATCAAATTTTAAAATATATTAATGAAATTATATTAAATTAGTTAATAATAAACTTAAATTTATTAATGTATTATTGAGTATAGAGTTAACTTTTATCATAATTAGAATTAGATAGATTTTGATTAAAGTTTTTAAAAGTAGATATTTTGACTATAGTTTTTATATTATATTATAATATAGTCATAAAATAATAAATTTTAAATTGAATTTATTATTATAATTAGTATTACTTTATCTATATCCAAATTCATAATAAATAATTTTATTTCAATATTTACAATATTATGACCATAAGTACTAGCCACTACGTGGTACTTGTTTAACTTACCTTTACTATTCAAATTTATTACAATATTATATGATTTGTATATAGCACAAATTCCTTAAGAAGTACGTAATGTTTTTCCTTCTTTTATGACACAAATTATTAGTCATAAACTAAGCATGTTCTTTTTTACATCATTATTTTTATTTAGATATGCTATTAGTATCATTTCTTGGACCAACAATACCTTCATTGCATTTGAACTTGCATGATAGTCAATTTGAAATATCTCATTGAAATTCGATAGAGATAACATTGATTGCTCTATCACCTTTTCTATAGTAATTCAAAATTTCTAGTTGTTCTTGATGCTCACCTAGATTCTTTCTCGTCCTCTCATAGTCTTTGTAAATGATGCATAAAAGAAATTGAACTTTTGTATGAACTTAGAGAAAATCATCAAGCTATGAAAATATCTTACCTCTCCAACATTTTCTAGTGCTACCCACTCAACAATTGCCATAAATTTCTTAGATTCCCAAGTATGCCATTTTTACTTCATCAATTATACTTCTCAAACAAACTAACAATTGTTTTTCTCAGTGTACTCTCTACAATACGAATCTAATATGCTCTAGGTGTTCTTCCTTTTTCGTACTAAAACTATAAAATAACATCCAAGTAAATAATCTCAAAATTATCTAAGAAATCCTTTAAATTTGCATTCATCATCCTCATAATGTACTTGGGTGTTACTCAAACTAAATTAAATAACCAACATGCATAGTCATTCATTTGTTTTAAATGTTTTTCTTCTATTCATATCCTTTTTATATTCTAATACGATGATACGTGCTTCTCAAATTAATCTTGTTTAAGTACTTTGTTCTTGTGTGCAAAAAAAAGTGATTTCGAAAGGAATGCAATAACAAGCTAGAACACTCAAAATTACACATTCAAAGAAAAAGCAAGACTGGACAAAGAAGATTACAATAAACAAGAAAATGAAAACCAAGGTAGCAAAATTAGTAGTCTACTTGATGTAGAGATTTGTCCAGTGTTGAAGGATTGTATGTGTGCTCATGAATTTGATAGCATGACACTAGATTTCTCCAAAATGCTCAAGCTTGCATGTGGATGGTGATGAGAGCTCAAGGTTGCACAAGTTCTAAGTTGCATGAATGAGAGAATGAGGGAGATGTTTGGGTTAAGTGTTGTAATATAGAAAATGGTGAGCTATACTAAAAAGGTAGATCACTCACCAAATTCAACATACATTGGAATACAAAACTCCCAACAAGGTGAATCTGATTTGCACAACCAAGAGAGTAAGGGTGCAGATTCCTGATCCACACAAAATGTGGGGAGACTTTGGTGGATTCCTTATGATAAAGATGACGATGATATGTAAAACTGATAAATGATTAAGTAAAGTAAATGCAATAAGAGAAATGAACTTATCTTGATCTAGGAGAGAATAAGTGAATTTCAGATCTGAGTTTTACTGTCGCAAAACTATCAGGGACATGAACTATTCTCGATCTGCAACCCTAATGCCAGTACCTTCCAACTATGAAAATTACAGATTCCCAGGACTATGCCAACTCAAGTCAACCTAGTCCAAGATTTCGGCCTTGTCCCAGAGATTCCAAATCTTGTGAATTCTTTAGAGGATTGGTCACTGGTTTTGTAACTCAGAAGATCTGGATCTGAAACTCCGCCACCTGTCCCCGTGCACAGAAAAGAAGGATAAATTATTTTGGGAAGGGGCTTTCCTTGGTCAAGACCCTGTATAAGAATTAAATTTGAAATGAAATAGATGTAATTGAAATAATGCTATCATGTAGTAGAGATTAGATCTAAACAATAGAGTATATCATACCATGTAGATGCATTTGTCCTTAGAATGTGGTAAAATATGTTGTTGAAACAACTTTTGATTGAACACAAAAACCAAAAGGAAATCATGTACTTGACAAAACCTCATGTAGTAGATGTTGTAACTTGCCTCAATGAAGAAGAGAGAGAAAGAAGAAGACTTTATGGATGAATGCAGATATCCTTCCTTGATGTTAAACTCCTTTTATTTTCTCCAATAGGGAAAATAGCTAGATCTATGGAAGGAAATGCCTTGAATACATGATGATGGAATGAAGACTTGAAATGCTTGATGACTTCCTTGCACTTGAATGTATTGAATGCACAATAGATTTCTTGATAATGCTTGAATGAAGATGAGATATGAAAATGAGAGGAATAGGTCACCTTTTATACACATTTTGGGGATTAGATTTCACAAGGCCAACCCTGATTAAGCACCTAGGAGAAACAACCCCGCATCGGGCTGGGAGCCCACTAAATGAAAAACCACTAGGACAAGGCTGACCTATGTCGTCCTAGTCCAAGAAGATGTTTTCAAAGTTTGCCTAGAGGACCTAGGGTTGTGTGATAAGAGGGGGATCTGAAAGTCTTAGTTTGTCAGGAAATCAGGGCAAATCCTAAGATGTAAAATGCATGAAAAAGAACCTAGGAGGGAAATGAATTATGAATGGATGAAAAAATTCATAGAAATTAGAGCCAACCTCGAGTTCAAGAAATATTGAAGGAGAAGGAGGACCTATATCTGAATTAATTATGCATTTAGGTGCAATATGAGGCCCCACCATAATAAACACACTAAAGTGGGCTCAAAATGGTCCCAAAATGAGTACAAATTAGGTGCTTACTTTTTAGGATGGTACAAATGTGAGAGAAAAATAATAAAGAGCTAGGATGTAAAGATGAAGATCAAGGGTTGAGAATGCCTAGGGTTCTCACACTCTATGAAAAGTTGACACTTTTCAACGTATGAGAATTGGAGAGGACTTTGGGGGTTGGGAGAAGTGATAGGTGGAGTATAAGAAATATTTCCATCTAGTAATTTCTTGTCCTCACACTGAAGGAAACTTGGGATTGTGTAGGATCAATCATGTTTCCACAATCTTGAATTAACAAGGGGATTAGTAGCACCAACTTGCAATGGGAGGTAAGCAATTCAAAATACTAAGAACAAAACTACACACAATAAAATGACAAGCAATCAAGGAGGAATAAAAACGATTGCAAACAAACAAAGCTCGAATCTTTTGTTGTCTCTCTCTACTCCTTCTGAAATGTTGTGTGTGTGGTGCTCAGTATTGGTGTCATCAATGTCTATGACTTGGGAACATCAAGAATATGATATTGAATGTGTGATCGCAAGAAGGTTTGATGCTTGAACCAATCTGACAGAGTAATGACACATAAAAGCTTGAAATCCTGGATCCTTCAAATGGTTATGAAGGGTTAATTATATAAAATATGGAATTGATATGAATGGTTGAGATCAATCCTAGAGATTAGAGGATGAATGGTTGAGATCAAAGGGAACTGGAGAAGCCATCAGTATACTCCACCTCCTCAACTTGGAGAGAGGATACACTTGTATCATCTTAAAATGGAAACACTTCCATGTTAAGAGTGTTTAGCCCTCCTTAGGGGACATTTTTGACCTCCATCATATCATTCTCTGCTTCTGTGCCTATTTAGGACCCTGATTGGGCCTCTCTGGGCACCTTCTATCCCACCTGGCACTTTTTCCAAGGGTTCTGACCCGCTGGGTCAAGGTCGACCTTGACCTTGACATAGGTCAGGGTCGACCTCGACCTCAACCTAGGTCCCCCTTTCAAATTTGGAAATCTGTCGGTTGCCGAAGGTCATCCAAAATTCATTTCCCACTTCCGAGTCGGCTGTTTTGGGGTTCCGAAGCGGTAAATATTAAATTATATTTAAAATAGGTCCTCTTCTAGGGGCATGGGTCTAATTGGAATTTAATTCTCCTATGTTGGCCTCCTTAGAAGATTGTGCCCTAATTTCATATATAAGGAAGCCTTCTCCTCTCATTTTCTCTAACCATCAACTAAGTAAGAAAAGGTGATCAAGCAAAAGTTCAAGCATCCATTGTTCTACATGTTTTCAAGCTTTCAAGGTGTTCAAGTCTTCCTCTCAAGAATTCAAGTTCTCCATTGAAGATCAAGGATTCAAGCTCTCAAGCCTTTGAAGGGATTAGGTGCAAACATTCAAGATTCATCATTCAAACCCTAGATCTAGCCATCATGATGGTGTGATCTTCCTTCAAGATCCTTTGTGCATCCTCAAGAATCTTTCATCATCTCTTCAAGGTGGATTCCAAGCATAAAATCATGGAGGTTTATGGTTTCCAAAGGCCATGCTTTCATATTTACATACTTGCTTACATTTGAATTACAATTGCATATCTATTCAATATCATAGCTTCATTGTTAGATTCAATTCTACTACTTGCTAGCATTCTTATTTCAATTATTGATTTCAAGATTAATTCCTAAATCGGGGTTTGACTAAGGCAAACCCCTCCCCCCCCCAAAAAAAAACCTCTTTTTCTTGCAGGTAGATGTTCAGGATCAAAGATTTGAAGCCAGATCTGGATACCCTTTTTGACAAACTTTTGAGATACGCGAACAGATTCTCTGTCAGACCTGTGCAGGTCAAGGTTGACATTATTGGGTCAGGGTTGACGTTTGTGGGTCAAGGTCGACCTTTTTCATAAGACGACATCAAAATAGAAAAATATTTCTGGGTTTTGTTCATCTCTGCGTTCCAGTTCTGGATCATACTTCAGTTTTTCCAGAAACTGAGTACAGACCCTAGAAAACAACATTCTTTGATCTACAATATTTCAAGGTTAGTACTTTTCTATCATTCATTTCAATTTTAATCCTTAATCATTCTAAATCTATCACACATTTACATTCATTTCAAAACACATTTTAAGAGGGAAACATAGGATCTCCTTCTTTATTTTTATTTCTAATAGATTGATTCATTTATGCATTGATCCTTTTTGGGTTGATCAATTTGGATCCTTCCTTTGTGCATTCAAGAATAAAAGGGAATATCTTATCTTTTCCTCCACTCTAAACATTAAATGTAAAGGTGATAAGTGATTTGAGTATCAAAACACTCTTATTCCATAAACATCATTTTTCTACTTTACAACACTAATACAATTGATAGCTATTTTCTACCTTTAATTTTGACGAAGGCCTTTTTTGACTTGTTAGATTATTATTTTTTTGTTTATGACCCCAATTTCATCAAAATTTCGATGAGCCTGAGGTTGTTGAAAGTTCGACGAATACGGGATATAAACAAAAAAAAAGTGAAAAGTGAAACTCATTTTTCACTTCACTCGCAGGCGGGAGGAGGGCATTTCTGAGAATCGAACGATATCTGCAGGTTAGGGCTTCCCCCCATTTTATTTTTTTCACTACCCATTACTTTCTTATTGTCTTGAACGAAACCTACAGGTTAGGGCTTCCCGTGAAATAAATGAAATACAAGAATCAGTAATCTGAAAGCATAATGAAAGAATATGTTATTGATGACAAATCATTCTTTGTTTCTGCGATATAATTCCTTGGTCAATTTTTGTTTTATGATGGTGACATAATTCCATGTTATCTATCATTCAATTGCTTGTGTTTAGCATAGCTTATAAACACTATTTTGGAGGAGTATATCGAGTTGGGTCTTTACTGTCTGAAGACTATTTAATTACCATAATATTAGCATCCCCTGTTTAGTTGATATCGTTGATTCTTGTAGAGGTTGGGACTCAATCCTTGACATTAAAAAGAAGTAAAGATTGACAACCAAAGGTAAGACTAATACAAATATCAAAGGAGTTTGTTTGATAACCATTTCATTTGCATCGATTTGATGATAAAAAACTACCACAAAGCTGGATATAAGAAAATAC
>MU224125.1:3356543-3390757 GCA_018584345.1 Thuja plicata
TAGTTCTTATATTGAACTTCTCTTCTTTTTCTAATTTAGGAGGTTGACGTGACATAAATTCAACCTCTAAGGTGTGAATGTGATGATTGGTACATTCCTTGTACTCACCCCTCCCCCTACATCCCCCAATGCCCCCTCTCTCTTGCATGATATTGTGGATGCGTGTATCTATTTTATCATAAAAAACATAAAATGTAACAATTGTATCTCCGAAAGGAAAAGAATGAAGATGAGCACCACAAATTTTGCAG
Source organism: Thuja plicata (assembly GCA_018584345.1). NCBI lineage: Eukaryota > Viridiplantae > Streptophyta > Pinopsida > Cupressales > Cupressaceae > Thuja > Thuja plicata. Next base: position 3,356,795 of record MU224125.1, read on the forward strand.
GTCACACAACGGGAAATTTTTTGACTAGGACAGAGCCATGAAGCCCAAAGATCCACTGAAATCTATGGATCAAGGCACAAGAAGACCAGGTATGCCCCCCACAAGATGAAGCCTCCCACACCCCCAACAATGTTAACAAATAAGAATACTTTCTTTACGTGAATGTTTTGGTAAAAATATTGGCAACTTGCTTGGATGTTGGGCAATAGTAGAATGATGACTTGTCCACAAATGAGATCCCCAATGTAGTGTATCTGGATGTCAATATGCTTGGTCCTTTGATGATGGATTGGGATACATGAGATTTGAGTAGCACATTGATTGTCTCAAAATATGATTGATGGTTGTTTAGATTGAATACCAAACTCAATGAGAAAATTTTGAAACCAAATAGCCTCAGTTTTGGTACTCGACTTCAATAGAAGATGGACCAATAACAAATTGCTTCTTTCTCTCTAACAAACAAGTCTTGAACCAAGTGAGAAGCTATAAGTTGAAGTTGTGAACTTATAGCTTCTCTCTTGGTTCAAGACTTGTTTGTTAGAGAGAAAGAAGCAATTTGTTATTGGTCCATCTTCTATTGAAGCTAAGTACCAAAACTGAGGCTATTTGGTTTCAGAATTTGTTTTTTTTTAAAATTCAATTTTTGTCAAAATTTTGAAATTAATTGGTCGAAAGCTTGTGTCATGGGTTTGGCATCCTAGTCGAAACATAAAGAGTTTGGTCAAAATGTTTCGACCATTATGTGTTGAAAGCTTGCGTCGTGGGTTTGGCATCTTGGTTGAAATAGAAAGAGTTTAGTCGAAATGTTTCGACCATTCTGTGTCAAAAATTTTCAAACATTTTGATTGAGTTTGGTTGAAACTTTTTGAACATTTCGACGAACGTTGGGCGCAGTTTCGACAAATAATATGGGCGTTTGAATATGCTAATTTTGACCAAGTTTGTGTAGAAATATCGATGTTAACAAGAATGTGTCGATCTTTCAATGATAAAAATACCGACAAAGCAATTTGTGGGTCTTTCGACCAATCTGCGTAAATAATTCGACCAATTTTTGTCGAAAATAGGGGCCAATTTTACTAGTGATATAAAGTTTGTTTAACTGAACAATTGATTATGAGTTACCTGTTGAACTGAAGAGATAATTTGGAGTTACCTTTTTGAACTAAAGAGGTAGGTGGAGTAATTCATGCAATCAAAGATCTAATCAAGAGTTCTCTTTTTTGAACTAAAGAAAGGATTTAATTGAATATTTAATTCATTTTTTAAATTAAAGTATTCAACATGTAAGATAATTGAATTCTTTTTAGTTTAGAATTGAATTATTGAAAAAAATAAAATTAATTTAATGAAATTAATTTAATTGGAAGAATTAATTAATAAGTTGAAATTATTTAAATTTAAACTTTAAGAAATTTAATTTAATTAATTAATGAAGATTAATCAATTAAGGTTAATTAATTAAATAAAATTAATTCTTTAATTAAATTTGGGGGATATGATTAGATGATTTGGGGAATGAATTTAGAGGAAAATAGATTTTTAATTAATGATTAAAAAACCATTAATTAATAGATAAAAATTAGTGTTTTAATGTAAGGTCGCAAGTATGTCTATTTAGGGTGTCTATATTTGCCCCTCTTTGATGTATTGTGGCTTGCCGTATTGTGTCAAAGATTCTTTGTTTTAATTTTGTCCCAACTTGCCCTGACAATAGCAGGTGTATCTATGCCCCCTCAATAAATTTGAGTAAAAAGTTGCGACATGAGCATTAATTTGTTGATACTGCAAAATGATTATTTGGGTATCTCACTGTTCGTGAAAATACTTCAATATGCTCCTGATATCAACTGTTAAAGTTTTTGGGGGTTAGGACGATAAAATTGAGGTTATGGAGGAATTAGGTTTTTTTGGAACCCTTATAAATAGCTTGGAGAGCCATTCATTTGTCACTTTGCACTCTTGGAGCTTCTGATCATTTGGTGAGTTTGTTTATAGTTTTCTCTGCTTTCTTCGTTGTTTTTGAGCTATGTTAGGGCTTCTGAGTGTTGTACACATTTATGATCGGGTGTGGAACTTTTGTCGGCTAGCTTATATAGGATGTTCGGTGAGTATCTTAGTCCTTGTGCAATTAATGCTTGTATTTATTGCATTTCAAATTTATTAACTTTTTTGAAATTTTTTGAATTTCCCGCAATTGACTGCGGTTTTGCCGCAATTGCCGATTGCATTTTGCAATTGATAAAGGTACCACAATTGACAATGTTTATGATCACAATTGTGAGAAAAGTGCCACATTTGCTGGTTGCATGCCGCAATTGGTATAAAAGTGGCGCAAATGCCTTATGATTACCGCAATCACCCTGTCATTAATTTCTAGCATATTTTGCACTTTGTCTGATATTTTGTTTCTGTCCTGATACTGATGATTGATTTTTCTATTCTTTTTGTACTACACTGGGACCATTCTATGTTGTCGGGAGTTTAGACATGCTAGGTTAGTATACCAATTTCAGCTTTCTGAGGATGAGAGAGATGTTCTTAGACATATTGGTTTATATTGGATATGTTACATGCCTTAGATCACAACCAATAGGGGTATGATCTCTTCTCTTCTAGAGAGCTGACATTCAGACACATGTACCTTTCATTTTCCTACTAGGGAGTGTACTATTACTTTGGAGTATGTTTATCACATCCTTCAGATTCCCATCTAGGGCGCTCTTGTAGAGTATGCCCGAGGTCCTGGTATTATAGCTTTGTCTGAGTTATCTGGTTTTCCCTAGGATCATCTTAGTATGTTTGATCCATACCATATCCCATGGTCTAGGTTTGGCATGGGTTTAGACAGACCAACTACCTTTCTTGGTAGTTTAATTTGTGGGATCTTGTGTCCTGATCATCGCCAACATGGTTTATCTATTGGATTTGGCATTGTTTTACAGGGTATGGTTAGAGAGCATATGATATATGACTGGGGTCCCTATATATGCTGGCGCATATGTACTTCCATATGTTTTATGTTGCTTATCTTGATGGTAAGTCTCTTGGATATGGTCCCACTCTTCTGTAGATCTAGGCATGGGAGCATATTGTTGTCTATAGGCTCGTAGGCACTCATGATCTTCCTCCAGGGAGACCATATATTTTTATGTATGATGGAGCTATTGTTTAGTCCCATATAGGACACTTGATGTACTAGAGGCAACAACTTGACATGATGTCATACTTTATCTAGAGACCGTACAGGGATTTTTCTATGTGGGATGGGGAGGATGCACACCTTCCCTTCTGTTGATAGAGGAGTTTTTTGATTGGTTACGTTAGTGGCCACATCCATATGATTGATTTTCACAACACTGATAGGGTGTTGTGCCAGTTTGGAAAGAGACATGATGTGTCTGTTTCTTATGCCTACTTTGCTTGTCGGTTGAGGGATGTCACTCTGTGGGGTGACATCATTTTTGTGGATGCGGCTAGGACTGAGTTCATTGGTCTTCTTCTTGTTTCTTGGATGTGGCGTTCAACCACTGTGGATGTAGGTATATGTTTTGATTTAGCCATGCTTGATGTTATTTCTCTTATTATGCTCTCTTTAGAAGTAGATATATTTTGATGAGTCACTTATAATTATCATCCATATGGTACTGATCTTGAACTTGTTATCTTTGAAGGCACTACCCCTTAGTATGATTCATGGTGGCAGTAGTCTCGACCTATGTATTTGACCGATGTGTCTCATCCTGTCGTTGGTACCATTATGAGGAGGCATCGACAGAGGTGGAGAGGAGGGAGGGATGGAGATAGGGGTGGAGGACAGGATGGTGGGAGGGATGGAGGTAGGGATGGAGGACAAGATGGTGGCCGAGATGAAAAAGGGGGGAGAGATGGTGGCCGAGGTGGTGGGAGAGATGATGTTTGGGATGGTGGGTGGGGAGGTGGAGATGACAAAGATGATCCTAGGCCTGGTGGTGATGGTGGGAGGGTGAGGACTAGGGGTGGGCATGGCATTGGTAGGCGGGTTGGGATGAGTGGTGTGCTTGAGGGGGAGGAGGGATTAGAGGAGGATGCACCTCAGCTAGTCAGGAGAGTGCATCCTCACACAGGTGATATTTTGCTGGAGAGGGATGAGGAGAGGGTAGCTGCTGAGATGTAGACTGAGGATGTTGAGATCGAGAAGGTAGGCACTAGCTCGTCCACTGGTAGTAGCAATACTGGTAACATTACTAGCGGTAGTGAGGACTCATGGGTAGTGCAGGGAATTGGGGAGGAGGGATTGGGTGATAGGGGTTAGGAGGGATATATGGATGTAGCTATGGGTGGGATGGATGATGATCCATCAAAGATGGAGAGACTGACATAATAGATATCTAATCTTTAGGCTAGGCTGACTGCTTCTGAGGCACGAGCTACTTCCTTAGAGAGTAGGGTTAGAGCAGCAGAGGTTAGAGTGACAACTGTAGAGGATAGAGAGTGACAGGTTCATACAGAGGTCAAATCCTTCATTTATGGTGTATAGGATGTGTCCCATTGAGAGGTGCTAGATAAGTTCTAGAGATCAGGGTGTGAGGCCCAAAGAGAGATTGACTACTGCGGTGCCATTATGAGGGTGTTGTTCCTCCATCTCAGCGGGTACCCAGTTACACTTCTTCTCAAGGATCCAACAGAGCATAGAGGTCTTAGAGCAGTGGTGTTGGAGCTCCTAATCCACAGTAGAGGTTTTCACATGATATGCCACCCCCCGTCTACCTTGCGGCGAGGGTGGGGGTATCTCATGTTTATCATCATTCATCTTGTAGCTTACAGTGCCATTTTTGTAGTGACGATTCACTGATGTATTATGATGTTGTAGTGATGATTGTATCTTTGATATACTGATATTTATTGACATTTATGTTGATCACCTTCTTTTTTTAGACTTGCGACCATTCATTGTACTCAAATAATTGAGATCTATATATGAGATGCAACTTATGATTCTATATGATGTACAATTTTTACTTTCTATATGTTGATGCTTTATGGTGAAATGTATGCAATGTGATTCTATTATGCAGACTCTTAGATGTATGTTTTACTTTCCTATGATACTGACATGTGTATGTAGGATGGTGCTTTATGAAATGCATGTTTATATGATGATGTTTATGGATGCATATGATTATGATTACTATGTATGCACATGTTTTATTTTCTTTTGTTTTATTGTGCACATAAATGAATGAATGTAATCTACTATGCATAAAATATGTGAGTAATGCATGTGTTAGTTAGAAGAAAGTTAGTGGAATTTTTCTCTGGGATCGATTGATAGATATGGACTGATAGATAGGATGTGTTACCCAAGTCATTGCCGAGTTTTCCAATTTTGTTCATCATTGCACCTTATTATGAAAATAGAAGAGAATCCAATGCACGTAGATATTTATCATCTGGATACTGCTACGATCTCTTGACAACTAGAATGAGTAGAGAGATTGAATAGAAAGAGAACCAAATGCACCCAGATATTGACCATCTGGATACCACTATGTTCTCTAATTTTGAAAAGAAAGAGATCCAAATGCACCCAGATATTGGCCATCTAGATACCACTATGATATCTGATTTTGAAAAGAAAGAGAACCAAATGCACCAAGATATTGACCATCTGGATACCACTATGTTCTCTGAACAATCAAAAATAAAAGATAACCAAGATAGAAATCTAATGCACCCAGATACAGACCATTTGGATATCGCTCTGATTCTATTGGTAGGAAAGAAATAAAAAAACCAAGATAGAAATCCAATGCAACCAGATACAAACCATCTGGATATCACTATGATTATATTAGTAGGAACAAGAAGATAATAGAAAAGGATTATCCAATTATTTCCAAGGGTTAAGCTTAGATCATGGAATTGCGTGACTGCTAGATAGGTGACAACGCCTACCACATTTATCCTAAGTCATCATTTCCCCATAATCAAAATGAAACATGCCAAAAACAACAATCAAAGAAAATAAGATCATGATCCATCATAGCTACTCTCATTACTTGGTGGTATCCTGGAGTAGTGTAAGAACATGACCAAGAAAGATAGATTGACATACGACTGACATGACTGACCTAGTCAACAGTTTATTGTTCCTTGATTTTCTTGATTCTCTAATGGTTGATTGTGTCTGGTTTCAGGAATGGATGACTCATATAAGACTGATTTGTCTGGTTTTGAGTGTATCCATCACTGTATAAGATAATTGATTTGTTTTATTGATTGGATTTGATTGATAAAGCTGAGTCATATGAGTCCATTGCTGATAAGTGAAGCTCATGATTTTGACCTTTGATTGATTGGCTTGATCACCCTTTCGCTTGTTGATAGATTGGATAGCTGATAAAGAAAAGTCATATGAGTCCATTTCTGATTTTCAAATCTCAATATTTTGACATTGATTTATTGGCTTGATCACCATTTTCTTTGTTGATAATCGAGCTGGTTTTATTGCTTTGAGATTTTGCAATTTTTTATTTTTTTGATGAAGATTGATTTTTTTCAGGACATTTTTTCTCTTTTTAGGATTTTTTGATGACTTTAGAATTGCTTCCTAGTTTTGTGGACCAATGCAAACCATGGAAAAATGTTGATGCTCAGAGGGGATTGTGCTTTTGAAAATAGCTTGGGTAGCTTGTCTTGCATGTGGGGAGCTCAAGCTTTGATCTTTGGAGTTCATTGATGAAAAAGTGGGATTTTAATAGTTGGCACCTGTTTGCCAGGTTTTCACCAAGGTACCTACTCAATAGTGCCTATTTTCCAAGTTTTCAATGAGAGAGAGATTTTGTTTCTCTTTACTTTTCTCTTCTTTTTTTTTTGATTTTTTTGTTGTCACCAAGGCGCCTGTTTGCCAGGTTTTCACCAAGGTAACCTTTTGTATTTTTTGGAAATGTAGATAAGTGCCTTAACCTTGAGACCTCAAGAATAGAACCTCTTGAGTTGCATTTTGTTGATGTAACCTGGGAGCTGATCTCCTTCTAGTGTTGCTAGTTGGCATGCCCCACTATTACAAGATGTGATAATGACATAAGATCCTAGCTAGTTAGGCTCAAACTTTCCTAGTTTTACCCTTTCTGCTTGATTCTTTTTTATTTTACATAAGTACAAGGTATCCTACCTCGAAGGTTCATGGTCTTGCCTTCTTGTGATAGTTCCTTCTAAGGCAATTCTGATAGCCTTGTAAGTGGTTAAGTGCATTCTGTCTTCTTTCATCCATCAATTCTAGTTCACTGAGTCTTGCTACTCTATAGTCTTCATCTCAAATGATGTTTTTCAATGAGATTCTCAGGGATGGGATTTCAACTTTGAGGGATAGGACTGGCTCTGATCCATATACTAGTGAGAAAGGAGTGGCTCCTGTAGGGGTTCTCACACTAGGTATGTATGCTCATAATGCATGACTGAGCTGTAAATTCCAATCTCACCCTGATTCATTGAATTTTTTCCTTAAGATCTTGAGTATGGTTTTGTTTGTGGCTTCCACTTGACCATTTCCTTGGGGATAGTAGAATGAAGAGAAACCTTGTTTGATGTGGAACTTTTTGCAAAGATCTTCAACATCTTAATTTTGAAAAAGTGTACTGTGATCTGTGAGTATGGTTTAAGGAACTCCATACCGACAGATGATGTTGTTGAGTATGAACATGGATATTTTCTTACTAGTAATGTAGGTGAGAGGAATGACTTCCACCCATTTAGTAAATTACTCTATTTCTGTAATGATATACTTGTGTCCATTAGACGAGGTTGGTGTAATCTTACCCACTAGGTCAAATCCCCACTTAGAAAATGGCCATGGTGTCGTGATGGGATTGAGTTCTTGGGCTGGTTCATGGATGAGTTCTCCATGAATCTGACATTTTCTACATCTTTGCACATACATATCAACATTTATCTCTACTGTGGGCCATTAGTATCCCATTCATATGATCTTCTTTGCTAAGATATTGCTACCTGTGTGGGCTCCACAAATTCATTCATATGTACAAGGTTCTCTGGGATTCTGTGGAAGTGAGACATCATAAAAGAGTTCCATCTAGAAATCTTCTATATAGATTACTAGTGAGAAGGGTGTACCTAGAGGCTTGGCAGACGAGGTACTTCTTTTTGTTCCTAGACAAGTCAGGTGGAAGGACACTATTTTGGAGGTAGTTGTACACGTCATGTAACATGGGGTTTCATGACCAATAAGGATGCACACTAACTCTGTGATAGGAGCTTGATGTGCCAGTATCATGAGTTTCTCTACCAGAAACTAGAATCTAGTCTTGTTTCCCGACATGTCAATCAAGGATGCTACAACATCTATCACATCTGCTGCTATATTTTGAACTCTTCATACTTGCTCAAATACAATGAAATGGAATGAAGCCCGTAGCCTATCCATATGATCTCTATATGGGATCAAATTCTCATCTTTTATCATGTAGTCATTGTTTACTTGGCTGATGACCAGTTGTGAATCACCATAGACTTTGAGGTTCTTGATTCTCCATTGTATAGTTGTCTTCACTTCGATGATGAGATATTCTTACTTGGCTATATTGTTTGTGCATGGAAAGTTTAGTCAGAAAGATTTAGAGATCACATCATTAGTTGGAGTAATGAGCACTATCCCTACTCCTGCACCATGGTTCATGCATGATCCATCAAAGTATAGTTTCCAAAGCTCTATTTTTGGTTGTACTTTAAGAATGGACTCATCTGGAAATTCAGACACTATAGGTTGATGATCCTATATGGGTGCCTCTGCTAGTTGGTCAGAAATTACTTGCCCTTTGATAGCTTTTCTATCCACATAATCTAAGTCAAATTCTCTTAAGATCATCACCCATTTAGCAAATCATCCTGTCAGTGCTACTTTTCTCAGTAAATACTTCAATGGATGAATGTATGCTATCAACTTGGTTTGATGGCTCAAAATGTAATGTCTCAACTTTTGGGATGAAAAGACTACTGCAAGGCATGATTTTTTAATTGGTGAGTATTTGACCTCATAGCCTACCGAAATTCTTCTGAGGTAGTAGACAACTCTTTCCTTGCTTTGGTCATCATTTTGTGCCAAGAGCACTCCTAGTGTTGACTTAGTTGCCGAGATGTAAAAAAGTAATGGCCGACCTTGAATGGGTGGCACCAATATGGGAGACTTCAATAGATAATCTTTGAATATTTGGAATTCTTTCTTGCATTGTTCTATCCATATGAATGTCAGATCCTTGTGTAGTAGATGTTGGAATGGATGACACTTGTCTGCTAATTGGGTGATAAAATGCCTTATGGATTGAAGCTTGCCTTGAAAACCCCTTAGTTTCCTTAAATTGGTTTATGGTGGCATGGCAAGTATGGCCTTGAAATTTTCTGGGTCTACCTCTATGCCTCGATGTGACACAATGAATCCCAAAAGCTTTCCTACGGTGACCACAAATACACACTTTTTTGGGTTTCTTCAGACTTTGTATTCTTGCATTCTATCAAATATGGGTCCCAATACTTGTAGGTAACCTATTTTGAGTATTGACTTGGCAAGTATGTCATCGACATAGTTTTCCATTGTTTTGTGAATGAGATCATGGAAGATCGTGGTCATGGCCCTTTAATATGTTGCTCCTGCATTTTTAAGGCCAAATGACATTACATTCCAGCAGTAAGTGCCCCGGGTACATGTAAATGCAGTCTTGTGTTGGTCTTTTGGTGCAATCCTTATTTGGTTATATCCTAAGAAGCCATCCATGAGAAATAGCATCTAGTGTCCTACTGTGAGATCTACTATCATGTCAATATTCGGTAATGGAAAGTCATCCTTGGGACAAGATTTGTTTAGATCTCTAAAATCTTTACAAATGTGAATCTGACCATTATGCTTGGTTACTAGTACCAGATTAGATATCCAATCTGTGTATGGGATTGGTCGTAAGAATCTAATATCTATTAGTTTCTTTAGCTCTACCTTAACAAGTAATGCGATATGTGGGTGCATCTTTCTCAACTTCTTCTTGACAGTTTTAGCATTTGGTAACAATGGTAAGTGATGCAATACAAGCTCCATATCTAGGCCTGCCATGTCTAAGTAGGACCATGCAAAGTTGGCTTTCCTTTCTTTGAAGAAGCTAATGAACTTCTCTCATTCCTATGAAGTAAGTGACTTTTCCAAGTAGATATTATTTGGTTTCTTTTCATCACCTAGGTTGACTTCTTCCGTCTCCTCAGCTAGTAATGATGAATTTTCCTGTGTGAAGGGGAGGAGGTCTTGCTTTCCATCCTCTAGTGCCTTAGTGAGGTTTTCACTAGAAGATACATCTTTTATTATCTTTTTGTCATTTTTGTGTCAGAAAGTGCCTTATGGTTTTCACTTACTAACGATTCTTTTTTTCTTTTTTGACTAGAAAGAGGAGCTTCCTCCCCAAAATAGGATGATCTGTCAAGGTCAATAGAGAAACTTGCTTTGTGGTTCCCTGATGGCATGCCTTCTCTGAGTCCCATGAAGTCTACGATAGCCTCATCATTTTCAAAGAGATCTATATATGGTTATCCTTATTGATCCCATTCTATTAGTTCAAGGTGTACTAAACAAAGGTCCTCATGGAGGGATGACTCTTCTTGGGTAAATGGGACAATGGTGATAGTTATGATGAACCAAGAATGTGATGTGGATGCACCACCTAAGGAATTGTTATCGATATACTTATCAATACATAGCTGGTCCTCTATGGTCATTTGGTCAAACATATCCTCAAAGTGTATAATGCTGACTGATCGAGGGGAAAATTATGGGATGACTAGTTCATAATTGTGGAGGGATCTCCACTCGTACTCATGGTAATTAGTTGTGCTAAAATGCTCATCAGATGTCTCACTTTCCTCATTATCTTAGATAACTTGGTTAAGATTTAATCAGGAATAAGAGGTTCCCACTTCATATGACAATAGTTGTTGGAGTATATTGCTGATTAAGGCATGTTCAGGGTTTTTCCCCCAATGTAATTCTGTCACTTGTTCTTGATCAATGGGTATGTCTCGGGTGGTAGAACTAGTTTTTATTTTCCCATAGCCTAACCCTCTCTTATTTCTTTGGGTTGGTGGTAAAGATAGTTCCATTAGACCTTGTTTTCTTGCCTCCAAACTAGTCGTACCATCATACCCAAAATTTTACAGCATTGTGAAACCGACTAAATACGTTGACACGAGTATGTGTGTCTGAGGTGTTATCTTCTGCAATTTCCCCCCATTTGACAAATGTGTGATGACATGTAACTAATTGAATGTTTCAATATGTTAAGTTGATCACCAAAATGCAAAAAGATAATGCAAGACATTATTTCAGTTAATGGATTGTATTTTCATTGATGTCAACTTGATATAATCAGATCGATTATAATCAAAGTGTCAAAGAATTCAAAGAATCCGATAGAGAAAAATATTATGCTTTCAGTAATTCATAAAAGACAAGCATTCACTAAGTGACTTCAAACACCGACGACTAGTGGATCCCGAAGGATAGAGATAATCGAAAGTTAAGTCACACTGATGCCTGAGAAAAGAAACTGACGAGCATTACCGAAGAGTAGAATCACAAACATTACCAATGGCCAGAATTATAGTGCTAACTAATGAGAAGAACTTTGCAATGAAACTCGAAGGAAAGATAACCCCGACGGACAGAAAACCCTGACGGAGAAACCTGAGGAGAACTAAAGTTTTGACTGAAGCTACCAAAGAGTTAAAACACCAAAGTTAACTGGAGTTCAGAAATGACAAAATATCTAGCTGTTAGAGCTAAAAATTGACTTAACTGGTTGTTATCATTGTTTTCATCGACAAGATAAATCCAGAGATAAGTAAAGGATTTAAAGCTGTTTTATCTAGTTGGCAAGAAGATCACTACGAGATAAAACATGAGTTATGCTTTAAATCAAGATTGGCTAAGATTGTGGATCATGCCAAAAAAAAGAAAATTAAGAAAGAAACGGTGATATCATGTCTATATAGAGACAACTTAATATGAATTAAGGTGAGTGAATGAAAAAAAGGATGCTGGAGAGAAATTGATGAAGAACAACTTCATACAGTCCTGATCAATCAAGCTGAGGAAAGAGCTAAATATTTCTGCAGACACTAAGCAACAGAGCACAACATCACCGAGTAGAAAAAAGTGGAGCAAATGTATTGAAAAGACATATTGATCAGAATAGTTTAATGAGCTTACAATAGATCTAAAAATCTGCAAGTATAAGTTGTATATGTGAATAGATCATTTACTATTTCAGTTTAAACATTGATTCAAAAATTCTCTTAACCGAGCAGGATTTAAAGATCCTTTCTATATTGAGATACATCCCAAGGAGTATCAAAAATTTTGATCATGAAGATAACATGAGATTCCATATACCATTTGACAAACTACACTAGGTTTGGTCATAGAAGGTAGCATAGAGATGCCCGATATCAAGTGAAAAAATAATCTTTTAAATCCTCTAACAAGGTCACACCTAAAAGTGTGTTTGTAAACTTTAACAGGGTTGTCTCTTCACCGAGCTCACTTTCAAAAGAGTGAAAATTTTGGGTTACCGGCCCCAAGTGGTTTTTCCCTTAACAAGGTTTCCACATTAAAAATCCATGTGTCAATGTGTTTATGAGTCATTACTTTAGTGTTTTTCATTACACATAACGAATCTAGATTGATTGGTATACACTAAGCTATTTACTATTTTTCGGTAAATGAAAGACTGCTATTTGGTAAAAATTAAGAATAAGGATTAACAGAGCACTCTAAGCAGTAGTTATTTGCTAAGTATATTTGAAGGCATACATCTTGTAGGACTGAAGATAACTAGAGGTTTAATATTGCGGTACTAAGGTTTTGGGGTGATTTATTGGAATATTTTTGAGGCCACTGATTCACCCCCCCTCTTAGTTATTTATAACAATTGGTATTAGAGCTTGTGTGCTTAGAAAGGGAGTTTAACAACACAAGAAAAAGGTCACAAGATGAACAAACGAGATGTGCCCAAGTTGAATAAAGACAAATTTGCATCATGTTAAACAATAATAAGACTCCACCTATTAGGTATTGGTAATGATGTTACTCAACACCCTGATACTAAATATGTGCTGCCTATAGGACCTCATACTCTTGAGAAATTAAGAGAAAAGCATGAGCATAATTGCATGATGATAAAACTTACCTCATCACTCTCTGATGCTGAGTTTGAAGATGTCAAAACCCGCACCTCTGCAAAGTAAATGTGGGATAAGTTGAAGCTGGTACATGGAGGAGATTCTAATGTACTAAGAGCCAAGGAAGAAAGCCTAAGAGGGAGGTTTGATGACCTAAGGATGAAAGAAGGAGAAAATATCACTCAGTATAGCTATAGAATCAAAGAGGTAGTCAATGCTATATGAGGAGTTGGAGGTGTGTTTGAAGAGGAGACAGTGGTAAGTAAAATCTTAAGAACCTTACTACTTGTATATGCTATTAGAGTTTCTGCTATTCAAGAAATGAGAGTAGTTGCAAACAATACAGTTACTCTAGATAGTCTGATTGGTAGATTGATTTCATTTGAGATGAATAAATTTGATAATAGTGTCTTACCATCTATAGAATATGCATTCAAATCTTCTTTGAAAATAAGTAAGTCAAGTCATAGACATGCTATTAGAAATGATAGTGAAAGTGATAATGAGGATCAAGGACTTGATGAGATTGAAGCACTAATGGAAATAAGATTGTAGAGAGGCAAAGGTAGATACAAAGGTAAATTACCACTTGTATGTTTCAATTGTAAAGAGGTTGGACACTTTGTTGCAAGATGTCCAAATAGAATAAAATATTAATGATAGAACATATGAAAATAAGTTTGACCGAGGTGATAACATAGATTACCGAAGAAACCAAAAAAATGAAAGAAGAGATACTCGAGACTATAAGGACAAAGGAAAGAAAGCTTGTTACCTAGCTGAGAACAGAGTTGACGATACTAAAACTGAATCTAAAGAAGACATTGAGATGGTATTTATAGCCATGAAGGATGATTCAGATGAAGAAGAAGAAAGGTATGTAGAAACTGCACTCATATCTAAGGTTAGTAAGAATGATGTCTGGATCATAGATAGTGGCTGCACTCATCACATGACCAGTGATAAGGAATTTTTTGAAACTTTTGTATACTATAATGGTGGTTCAGTAAGAATGGGTAATGACACACCTTGTCCATTTGAAGGTAAAGGAACCATAATGTTGAATAACTCGATCAAATGTGAAAATAAAAAATGGGTAAAAGGACTGAATTATAATCTATTAAGTGTTTCATAGCTGAACAATATAGGTCACCGAGTAGCATTTGAAAATAAGAAGGCAAAGATCTTCAATGAATCAGGAAGGTTGATCCGAACTAGTGAGTACACAAAAGGGTAACCTTTTCTATCTTGATTATAGTAACACCACTTGTTTAATGGCTAGAACGAAGACATATGATTGTGGCACAAAAGATTGTGTCATGTGAATTTTGACAACATGATAAAGATAAGCAATAAAAGGAATGTCAGAGACTTACTGAGCATGTCAAATCCCGATCATATGATGTGCAAGAACTATCAAAAAGGTAAGATGACAAAGTCTAGTTTCAAGAGTAAAGCCCATACATCTAATGCAAATCTAGAATTAGTCCATACTGATCTATGTGGACCCATGAGGACAAAGAGTTACTATGGAGATAGGTATTTCATTCTCTTTGTTGATGATTATTATAGAATGATGACAATTATGTTCTTAAAAGATAAATTAGAATAATTCAAGATGTTTAAATGGTATAAAGCTATGGTATAAAAAAAAGTGATAAGAAATTGAAATGCTTAAGGTCAGATAGAGGAGGGAAATTTATTTCAGATGAATTCACTAATTTTTGTAATGAGCATGGAATTAAAAGATAGGTTTCTGCACCAAGAACACCACAACAAAATGGAATTGCTGAGAGGAGAAATAGATCAGTTGTTGACTGTGCAAGAACATTGATGATTGAGAAAAGCATCACTCAAAATTTCTGGAGGGAAGCTGTCAGTACTGCTGTCTACATAATGAACATAGTACAATTGAAGAAGGACACAAAGAAGACACCCTATGCACTTTGGTATGGTTACACACCCAATGTAAGTTACTTCAAAATCTTTGGTAGTCAATGTTATACTTTGAAGGATGATAGAAATGGAAATCTTGACTCCAAAAGTGATGAAGGTATCTTTCTAGGGTATTCCACCAAAAGAAAGGCTTATAAGTGTCTTAACAAGTCATCTAACAAGATCATTGAAAGTGCAAATGTAAATATAGATGAATTTGTAGAAAAGAATGATAAGGAAAGCATAAGAGAACTAGAGGACTACACCATGTTTTTTTATACTAAAGAACCTACACTCTACCTGAGCAACAATGTATCACTCCTGAGCAACAAAATATTGCACCCAAGCATCATGCTGCAATTACCAAAAATCAGGATAATACTCAAGATGATGTATCAAGCAATGGAGATCAGAACAAAGGTCAAGAAGATGATTAGAATAATGAACAAAGAGCTAAACCAAAACTTGCCAAGTATGTCAAAAGACATCATCCACAAAATCAAATCATAAAAGATAAGAAGGTTGGAATGAGAACAAGAAGTAAGTCACTAAACACTAGATGTTTACTTTGTGATTTTGAGCCTAAATC
The DNA here is from genome assembly GCA_018584345.1 of Thuja plicata. Classification (NCBI taxonomy): domain Eukaryota; kingdom Viridiplantae; phylum Streptophyta; class Pinopsida; order Cupressales; family Cupressaceae; genus Thuja; species Thuja plicata. The sequence goes on from MU224125.1 coordinate 3,372,534, forward strand.
TATTAATACTACTCTTGAGAATGAAGAATGGGTTAGTGCCATGAATGAAGAAATAGAACAGATTGAGAATAATAATACATGGACACTAGTACCGAGACCTGATGACAAGAATGTCATCGGTACCAAATGGATATTCAGAAACAAGATGAATGAGAATGGAGAAGTCACAAGAAACAAAGCAAGGTTAATATGCACAAGAAGAAGGTATTGATTATGGAGAAACCTTTGCACGTGTTGCTAGAATAGGAGTCAAAATCTTACTTTCTTATGCTGCATTCAAAGGATTCAAGGTATACCAAATGGATGTCAAATCTGCATTCCTCAATGGAATACTAGAAGAAGAGGTATACATTGAACAACCAGAAGGGTTTGTTGATCCAAACAAGAGGAACATGGTATGTAGACTACATAAAGCCTTGTATGGATTGAAACAAGAACCTAGAGCCTAGTATGAAAGAATTCACTCCTATCTCATTATCATTGAATTTGTAAGAACAAGTGAGAATAGAAATCTGTACTTAAAAGAAGATAGCGATGGTAATATTCTGATTACTGAAATATTTGTTGATGATATCATTTTTTGGGGAAATGAAATGTTATGCAAATCCTTTGCTAATGAAATGAGAAAATAATTTGGAATTTCTATGTTTGGGGAGATCAAATTCTTTCTTGGTCTACATATTCTTCAACAAGATGCAAACATATATATCACTCAGTCCAAATATATCAGGGAAGTGCTGAATATATTCAAGATGGAGGATTCCAAGCCAGTTGGAACACCTATGGCTACCAGATGTAAGCTGAAAAAAGAAGACAAAACAAATGAGGTAAATCAGACCTTGTATAGATCGATGATTGGCAAACTAATGTATGTTGTTCATACCAGACCAGATATAGCACATGTAGTTGGAATAGTTGCAAGATTCTCTGCTAATTCCAAAGAATCACATATGATTGTTGTCAAGAGAATTCTGAGATATCTGAAGAACACTGAGGACTATGGCTTATGGTATAAAAGAGAATGTAAATTTGAGCTACAATTCTATATAGATGCTGATTGGGATGGAAAAATTGGTGACCGAAAGAGCACAACTAGAGGAGCATTCTTTATGGGTGACAAACTTGTCACATGGATCAGCAAGATACAAGGTTGCATCTCTCAGTCTACTGCAGAAGAAGAATATGTGTTTGCTGCTGCAAATTACCCCAATATTACATGGATCAAACAGTTACTTGAGGGTATGAATACGAAGATCCTTGAACCCATGATTATATATTGTGATAATACCGGTGCAATTAACATTTCTAAGAATCTAGTCATGCATGCTAAGACTAAGAATATTGCTATGAAGTATCACTATCTAAGAGAACAAGTGCAAGAAAAAGAGGTGATACTGTAATATGTTCAATCAAAGGAACAATTAGCTGATATATTCACCAAGTCATTACCGAAAGATACATTTGAGTACTTGAGATAGAGACTAGGGGTACAACCCTTTTCTATCAGCCAGTAAGCTGACTAGGAGGCTGCATTGGCCTACACATAATTCGAATATCATTCATGTTGATGCAAGCATTGAGATGAACAACAAAAGATACATCTATACACAACAAGGTACAAATCTACACCGAACACCAGAGACAATGTATTGCTGATGGATAGGGAAATTCAAGGAGTATATTATAAAAGGGGAATGGAAGATGATATAGAAGAATTGTTTGGCATTGTTGTCAAAGGGAGAGAGATTATCATTATCAAAAGGGAGAGAGATTCATTATCATAAGGGAGAGATTATCTCATTGATCAAAAGAGATTATATCATTATCCATGAAGAGAAGTTCCTAAGAATCAAAAGGAAAAGTTAATCTTTATCCATAGGGAGAGATTACATATGAAAAATCCATCTAAGGGAGAGAGTACATACTAAGGAAGAGATGACTCATTGCTGTCAAAGGAAAAATAGATTATCAAGAAGAGAAACAGTCAAGGTAGAGCACATATAAGAAACAAAGATAGAAGCTGCTACATCTATCTAGTAAAGGGATTGAAGATTGAAGAAACACACTCTGCAAGAAACAAATCTAAGCTATATGATCTTACTAAGAGCCAGACATTTGTATTAGTTATAATAAGAGAGATTGATGAACTTAAACTGTTATACTTCATATTGTATCAGTAATAATATAGTGTGTTTCCATCAATGCCAAAGGGAGAGATTGATGACATGTAACTGATTGAATGTTTGAAGATGTTAAGTTGATCATTGAAATACAGAAAGATAATGCAAGACATTAAATCAGTTAATGGATTGTATTGTCATTGATGTCAACTTGATATAATCTGATTGATTATAATCAAAGTGTCAAAGAATTCAGAGAATCAAATAGAGAAAAAGATTATGCTTTCAGTAATGTATAAAAGACAAGCATTCACTAAGTGACTTCAAACACTGACGTCTAGTGGAACCCAAAGGACAAAGATAACTGAAAGTTAAGTCACAATGATGCCCAAGCAAAGAAATCGACGAGCAGAATCACAAGCATTACCGACGGCCAGAATTACAGTGTTAACCGATGAGCATAACTTTGCAGTGAATCCCGAAGGACAGATAACCCCGAAGGATAGACAACCCTGATGAAGAAGCCTGAGGAGAACTGAAGTATTGACCAAAGCTATCAAAGAGTTCAAACACAGAAGTTAACTGGAGTTCAGAAACAAAAAAATATCTAGCTGGTAGAGCTAAAAATTGACTTAACTGGTTGTTATCATTGTTTTCATCGACAAGATAAAGCCAGAGATAATTAAAGGATTTAAAGTTGTTTTATCTAGTTGGAAAGAAGATCTCTACGAGATAAAACATGAGTTATGCTTTAAATCAAGATTGGCTAAGATTGCGGATCACGCCAAGAACAAGAAAATCAAGAAGAAATAAATGGTGATATCATGTCTATAAAGAGACAACTTAATTAATTATGAATTAAGGGGAGTGAATGCAAAATAGGATGCTGGAGAGAAATTGATGAAGAACATATTCATATATTCCTAATCAAGCAAGCTGAGGAAAGAGATATAGATTTTAGCAGACACCGAGAAATAGAGCACAACATCACCGAGAAAAAACAAAAGTGGAGCAAAGGTATTGAAAAGACATATTGATCAAAATGGTTTAATGAGCTTACAATAGATCTAAAAATCTACAAGTATAAGTTGTATATGTGAACAGATCATATACTACTTCAGTTTAACCATTGATTGAGAAAGTCTCTTAACCAAGTAGGATTTAAAGATCCTTTCTATATTGAGATACATCTCAAGGAGTATCAAAAAGTTTGATCATGAAGATAGCATGATATTCCAGATACCATTTGAAAAAATACACTGGGTTTGGTCATAGAAGGTAGCATAGAGATTCCTGATATCAAGTGACAAACTAATCTTTTAAATCCTCTAAGAAGGTCATATCTAACAGTGTGTTTGTAACCTTTAACAGGGTTGGCTCTTCACTGAGCTCACTAAGAAGAGTGAAAATTTTGGGTTACCGGTCCCAAGTGGTTTTTCCCTTAATAGGGTTTCCACATTAAAAATCCATGTGTCAATGTGTTTATAAGTCATTACTTTAGTGTTTTTCACTACACATAGCTAGTCTGGATTGATCGGTATACACTACGCTATTTACTATTTTTTGATCAATGAAAGACTGCTATTCGGTAAATATTAAGAATAAGGATTAACAGAGCACTCTAAGAAGTAGTTATCTGATAAGTATATTTGAAGGCATACATCTTGTAGGACTGAAGATAACTAGAGGCTTAATATTGTGGTACTAAGTTTTTGGGTTGATTTATTGGAATATTTTTTAGGCCACTGATTCATCCCCCTCTCAGTTATTTCTAACAATGTGGTGGGTAGACATCTAAATAGGAAAGGTTTCTGGGGTTTCACATGTTGTCACTGGTTGTGGCATGCCATATAATCTTGGGGTTTGAGGCATGTGTGTGATGGTAAAAGCTTCGTCATAGCTATAAACACCACATCCTTTGTTTGTAATGGATATCTTCCCTGCCCTTCTTGTTACATCCTTGGGAATAGAATTTGAGGTGGAAGGAATGCTTTCCTCCTAGTTTGAAAGTACTTGATTGTCAGCACTGCTTTTGATGGTGTTACAGTATTGGAATGGGTTTGGATCTCCTTTAATGATAATTTATGCCCCCTAGTATAGGAACTTGATGCACTAATGATATGTGGAGGGTACAGATTGCATCTCGTGGATCCATGGTCTTCCCAGTAACATGTTATATCCCAAATCTATGTCTAGGATTCAGAATGAGGTGTTGTTAGTGACTGGGCCTATTCAGACTGGTAGTATGATGATACCTTTGGAAGAACTTTCTTCTTCATCATAGGCCATGATATTTATTCTCCTTGTGACATCAATGTTGGATTCAGAATAGCCCAAGTGTTTGATTACTTTCAAAGCACATATGTTTAATCTGACTCCACAATCAATGAGGACTCTATGGATCACATGTTTGTGAACTTGGATGAGAAAGTGCAAGGGATCGTTATGCAGAGGCTTGTGCAGTGACACATCATGGTCTATAAAGGTTGCATGCTTGTTGGCATCTATGTGGTTCACCATGGTTTGGAATCTTTCTAGAGTTATGTCGCCTGGGACATGTGCATTTTGGAGTGCTTGGTCAAGAGCTTGCTTGTGCTACAGGGATATTCACAAAAGGTCAAACATAAATATCTGGAAAGGCATGCACTTTAGCTAATCCAAAAGACTGGTCTATGGATCATAGGCTATTAGAGGATTATCTAGTATAGCAGATGTAGAAGGAACTCCTTGCAAGACAAATTTGGTATGACACGTGGTGACAACACATTTAGCACTTGGGTCTCTGATAGCAATAGTAGCCACACAACTATCTAAAGGATTGATGCAGTTGATGGTGTTTTCAGCATTAGCATATGTGTAATTGACTTGTTTGGATTGTCCACTAGACCTAGAGGATTTCCCTTTATTATTATCATGAAATGTGTCGTTGAAGATTGTATGATCAACGGTGCCTTTTAATTGGGCATTGGTGACATCGATAACCCCTGTGTCAATCAGATCTTGAATGAAATTTTTCAATTGATAGCAGTTGTGTGTCTTGTTTCCCTTTACCCGATGAAATTTGCAAAAGTCATTATCATTGTACCACTTTGGTTTTATAGAATCACGTTTGTATTCTCTAATTTTGGGCCAAGTGATAGTATTGGATTGTATCACCTTTCTTAGGGATGATTCTATCAACTCCCTCAATGGTGTGAAGTCTCATTTAGGAAATGGAAACTGTTGTGAGTGTTGTGCGGGTGGTTGATTGTTTGACATAGCTGCTGCTTGAACATGGGGTGGTTGGTTCTAAGTCTGCACTTGCTGAGTGGGAACCATGGGTTTTTGGTTTGACATAGGTGATCCCTATAGTGACACCTTTGGTTGAGCATATTTGACTGTCTTTACGTCAATGACACCATCACTGGTGACATTTTTGTTCTTGTTCCACCACTTGGCTTTATCCATTGTAGTTTTTTTCATGTTTGTCTGAGTAGGATCTACAAGGATACCTCTTTTGACTAGGTTTTTCTCACAATGAACTCCTCGTTCGATGAGTTGCTTGAAGTTAGGAGCCAGCTACAATTATGTGGTAAATGACATATCTGGGATAAAATTGTCGACGCACATGATTATGAGGTCTTTCTTGGGCACATGATATGTTATTCTATTCATGGTGTTCCTCCACCTTTGTAGGAATTTCACAGTGGATTCTCCATCTTTCTATTTAATGTCGCAGAGGTCCTTGATGTTGACCTTGTGTTCGATATTGTGATGGAACTGAGCAATGAATTTTTCGGCCAACTCTCCCCAAGAAAAAATTCCACTAGGAAAGTGTGAGAACCATTCCATTTCTGGTCCGACTAGACTTTGTGGGAACAGTCGCATTAGGTATGTTTCGTCATGCGCAACCTTGATGCAACTAGCAAAGAACTCTCTGGTATGTTCAACAGGGTTGGTGCTGCCTCTGTATTTGTTGATGGGTATTAAGAAATGAGTGGAAAACATAGACATGTATAATGAATGATCAAAGGGGTATGGGTACAAATTATCTGTGGTGTATGACTTGGTTTTCCCTTGATTCTGCATGTCTATCATTTGGGTTTGTAGACTTTGCACTTGCTAGATTAACATGTCTGTCTGAGATTGAGGAATATTGGCGACATTGAACCTTTGTGCCGTGGGGGGTATGAGGTTGTGCCTCTATTTCCCTTGAGTTGGGACATTTTATCTAGCCCTTGGGACTTGATATTGGTTCCTCTATGTGTGATTTTGATACTGGGACATTTGATTGGTCCAAGATTGATTTTGTTGTGTTTGTTGCTGTGGTTGGGATTGTTGTTGCTATTGGGGTTGTTGTGATCCCTTTAAAAGAAAAGGTGTAACCTTGAGTGGACATTGAATGAATGTTAGACCCGCAAAGATGGATCCTTGTGGGAGTGAGGTATTGAACCCAAGACTAGCAGTGATTGTCTGTAGTAGTGGAACAGTCGCAAAAGGGTTGCTGCTTGTTTGTGGAATTGAGGACATAGAATGAGAACTTGATGAAAAAGGCCATGGGGCCAAGGCTTGAGGTACACTAGTGACCATGGGTGCACTTAGTTTGGAGCCTGTCATGCTTTGTGTGGATGATGTGCTAGCTTGATTTGCAGAGCTAGTCTGATTTGACACAGTTTGTGCTGATGTTGTTGTTATCAAAGATGGAAAGATTTGGGATATTAGAGGTTCTGTTTGAGAGGGTCAAGTGGTGTTTTAACCTACAAGAGGGTTCTTGGGCCATATTGTTGACACATTAAATTTGGCAGGGATTTTGACTCCCTTCTTAATCAACATGGCTAAGAATCATTGGGGATTTCTCTCTACAACAGTGTCAACAACCTGTGTAGAATAGGTGTCTTTCTCTATGTCTTTGAGCTCCTCCTCTGTGACATCATGGAATAGTGTTGGTTTGTGGGGATTCTCAATGAAAAGAGAAGGACTAGTGTTTCTGAAAGGGTCATCCTCTCACTCTTGTTCCCACACTGGAAATCAGTTGATATAGGACTCGTCAGGTTGAGTATTAGCCTTTGACCTAGTGTAAGGCCTTCCATAAGGTGTGTGAGACATAGTGTTGTCCAAATTTTTTGACTAAAACAAGTGATATAAAGAAAACAAAAAAGGATAAACTTTCTAGGGGAGTCCAAGTTATGTTTGGACAAGGGTAATTCTAGGGATAGATGTTGATTTATCTTGATCTCAAATACTTGGTGATGTAAGAATAGGATTATTTGACTATTGCCTGGGACAAAGTCATTGATAGAGATTGATGATTTTGAGATAACGGTATCAAGATAATCGAGTCTAAAATTTTGAACTAACAATGTTTAGACAATAATTGTGCTTTTAAAGAATGGACGATCTTTAATGTTTAGAGATTTACACAATATTCTTTGCAATTTTACGGGATGTAGAAATTGATCTGTTACCCCAAATGGGGAATCTTTGCAAGGTTTTCAGGTAAAAATAGATGCTCAAAGTTCCTGCCAAAATGTGGAAAAATTTATCTGCTACACATCACTTACTTCTTCAATATGTCAACCTCTCTTCTGGGTCATTTCAACCACTTCTAATCTGGCAGAAATATGTCTAAACATTTTAGCAACATTAGGGTTTTCACCTCTTCTACCTCTAACACCTCTCCTAGCCATTTTCGATGATTCCTCTGCAACTGCAGGTCAGATCCTTATTATGCTACCCCATGAAAAGCCAAATTAGGAACCACACACTTAGGAGACAAGATCTATTCACCGCAATTGAAAACCTTCTCTATGATACCACCTGACACAACTAAAGTAGGAGGGTCTAAGAAAATGAACAGTTCAACCTTGCAGAAAGAGTTACGTAGAAGAAACTCAAATATTTCATAAGTAAATACACGGGTCTATAGTATGGAACACATATACAACCTTTTCATTAATAGGTAAAACAATTACAAATATTTGCAATAGCAGTGAACATTCCCAACTCAAATGCAAGGGACTTATTACAAAGAAACCTAATTATCCTTACTAACCTATGAGTGTTTTAGTCTTCTTTGAAATCCTATTTTACTTCCCTAGAAATCTATCTTCCATCCCCTAAATAAGGACCAAGATCCATCCTAAATACATGACCACAACCTAATAGGTCAGCCTCAAGATTACATTTCCCAAGAGAAACAAAATCTGTTACCAACTAACTCTAGTCGGCCTCCGATCAAAGATCTTTAACCAAAAAATAAACCACAAGGATCAATCATACAAAAAAGTAAGCTAAACATGTAGCTACATAGGAAAATGAGCCATCAGCACCGCCGATTAAGGAAATCCAACCAAGGATCCAAACACTGACCGATTCAAGAACATAAAGAACACATTCTAAACATAGCTAAATAATCCAACATAAATTTAGGTGTGATACTCCAAATGAGTTTTGATCATAGGAAAAACTTCCTATTGATCCCAAGAACATGAATCGACGACCACAACCACCAAGGATCTTTAAAACTCAACCTCAACAAGAAACATGACAACCGAAGACCAGGAATAGAAAAAATATGATTTATGGTTGATGCAAAATTGTAATGAACCCAAGATGCTCCTGCATCAATAGTAGTGAAAAAATAGGGATATTGATTTATATGATAAATGTATGGAAGGAATAAAATAAATATAATTTATTATTAAACTAATATAAATAAAAATATTATGAAAAAAAAAATATTAGTTTTAGGAAGGGAGAAAAATATTGTATCTATGAATGCTTTCAAAAAGAAGGGAAAATATCATTTACGAAAGAATCTTATTTAAAAAAAGAAAAAAAAGTTTGAAAGAAAGTTGGTGAGGATTCTGTTGAACACTTTCAGGTGCTAAGAGGGAGGAGGTGTATCAACATTTATTAAAAAACAACCATTTATCAACCATTCATTCCAATTAAGATATGTGCAAAAGTAAACAATTGCAATATTTTAGGCCAAAGGTCAAGGTAGCTCACTACTCCTAATTTGGACTTGTAGGCCAAGGTACACAACCTTAGGGGAAGGTATAAGGACTTGGAAAATATAGAAGATTACTTCTTCAGGGAAAGATGTAGTAAGAATGAGTACAATGAATTAATGTTGTTGAATTGAAGAGAAGTACAATTTCATAAATGTTAATTATAATTCACTATTTTATACATCTAAAACTAACATCGTCATTTCTTGTCTACATATTCACACCTTTTATGTTTACAACACACACAATCAAATTCAAAATATACATCAATCTCCAATAGACATCTTGTTGGCATTATGATAGTTTTGGAGGAGATATGCAGAGAAGTCATGAGCGGATGCATAATTGGTTGTCCTTGATGGAAATGCATTCATTTATCATGATTATAGTGATCGGTAAGAATTGTACATGATTGGTAAAGGGAAGATCAACTATGTATGTTGACTGGTGTTCAAGAAGAAGAATATTAGATAAAGATTGCGGTAATAGTCAATTTGAGGAACGATTCAAATGTTGTGCTCATAGATAGAGTATATATATGGTATGTGGAATCCATTATTCCAACCGCAATAGTTTATCTCAAGTTTTAATTGAATTATGTTTTGAGTGTGAAGGCAATTTACCTTTCTGATCACCGATCAAAGTTTTATGTTAATTTGATTAAGGTGGTGGATCTGAGGCTGACACAGTAATTGTAAAATTGGTAATACTATTTGAGAATGACTTATTGGATGTTGTTGACACTGATTTTGAGGAGGTTGGCTAATCCTTTGAGCTGACTATGGTGGAAAGTTCAAGGTCTCGTGTGACCTAATGACGGTCTATATAAGGAGCACAAAATTATTTGATTTAGCGTTGCAATCGTATTTTCAGATTAAGAAATCATGGATTGAAGGAGAAGAGACTAGTATAGTGTCAGGAAGGAAAGGAGTAGAAAGGATCTAATAGATAATAAGTGTCATTCTACAGATTTATAATCTTGTTGTTCCCTAATAGTTGTAGTAGGTCAAATCCCCTAACAGGGTGAACTTTAATAGGTTCTTATTTGTAAATCCTTTAATAGGGTATCTTCTTTATTGAGGTTTTAAATCCTCTAGTGAGTTAGATCATAGATGATATGTTTGTACTCCTAACAGTGTAAAAATCACTCCTAATAGGGCGAACCCTCAAAAAGGGTATTTGTAGCTCCTAACAAGGAAAACTCATTTACTGCAGTATTGGGCTTGTGGGTATCATCCCCACCATGGTTTTTTCCCTGTAACAAGGGTTTTCACAATAAAAATACATGTTTTATGTGTGTTAAGGTTGTGGATTCTTGATATTGTTTATTTTTATTTGTTTACTTCACTTATATGCTTTGTGGTTTGGAAGTTGCTAGTGTAGTTAATCAGATCCATGGTTGAATTTGTTCATTACCTATTTGTACTGATTCACCCCCCCTCTTAGTCATAAGATTTCCAACACATCCACCTTTATATATTATATGTAATGCAAAATAACATCAATTACGTAAGCCTGATTAGATGTAATATTGTACAAAACATAAATTTTTGGCACCAAATTGATTCTCCAATACATGCAAAAGGAAAAAATGCACACCTTCCACTTAATCCTAAATCAATTCCTTCAACTCCACATAGTGACAAACATACCAAAAATAATTAAGTCAACCCCATAATATATAGCTATTAATGTATATTGACCAAAAAAACCCAAAATGTAGTGTGAACCTCCACAATAATTGTAGATGCTCAACATAGCATCACCTGACACCAACAAACCAATACTAGAGAGTCACAACGCCAGAACAACTGAAGGAAGAGGAATGTCAAGCATTCTTGCAAATTCTTACACGACCTATCATGCCAAAAATCTGAGCATCACAAACTTAGTTGCAAACCTAATAGAAACATGAAACCTGAGATCTAACATGTTTTTATATCTTCCAACATATTACTCCAACCACAAGATGATATGAATTAGTGTGCCATGATGTGTACTAAAATATTGAACTTTATTTGATACATTGTTCATTAGAATAGTCACACATATCAAATTTCATGTTGTGAACACCTAAATCCTTCTTTTTTATTATAGATAATACTTGAGGCATCTAAATATACAATATATAATCATCTCTAGTAGTCTCCATACATCAATATCAACACTTCTGTATACAAATAATATTGAACCAATCTAAACTAAATAGGAAAACCACTGAACTTCAAATTTTGGATTATAGTTGACATAAATGACAAGAAGTTTGACATCAATGACAACATAAATTCATATTTATAATATATTCTTCAAATGAAATGAAAAATAATCTTGAACTACTTTCCAATATCGAGAGGTCCAAAATATAAGTAGTAGAAAAATAATCAATATTTTGCAATGGAGAAGAAACATTTTGTTTCTTTCTCACAAGAAGGGGGAGAACAACAACCCCAAGACTAGAAATGATAACATCCAAGGTTTAGTATGAGCATGAAAGAGATAATTATCTTGCAAATATTGTTAACATGCTTTCATGAATATACATGCAAGAAAAATTAAACTAGGAACATGTAAGTTTCATAAATGAAGAAGAGGGTCTTGATGAAACGATAAAAAATTGTAAAAATGGAGCCTATCATTCAAAATAAAATTATAGATACCAAAACATATAAAAACATTATATATACAACAATAAAAAAATTTCAAATATTTGTGGAATATGGAAAGAGAATGTGGAATAAGATTTCCAATAGGATTGACAACAATAAATATACAACAATCTAGAAAATCCCAAATATTTTTGGAATATGCAAAGAGAACATGGAAGAAGATTTCCAATAGAATCTAAAACAAGAATGAGGAAGAGAATGATAAGATTGTAGAACTTAGTATGCACAAGAAAAATTGAAAGAGAAGCTATGAGAGTGATTGTATTTTTTCATTTCAAAACTTACTATAAAGAGAATACATTTATTTGATTTGAATATAGTACTTTAAAACAACCAATGAGAGGGCATATTAGGGAGAAAAAAAAGGTATTACGACATGACAAAGAGTTGTATTCAAGTTGCATCAAATTTTATTCTCTAGATTTGTATCATTTTTTTTTCATTTCTCAATTGATGAATCTATTATATCAAGGTTTCTATATGACTATGGTAGAGTTTACCAAAGAATAAATATAATAAAAGTGGTGTCATTATGTTTAATGAATTTAAATATCAAAAGAAACGTAGTTTTTAGAAAAAAAAAACATAAAAAAGAATGTATAATTGACACTTGAATTATGAAAAAGTGATAAATAAAATTGCTAAAAATGACCTAAATCATGCTAAAAGAGAAAACATTAAAATGACTAAAATTTAAAGAGAATATATTGTGAAGATATGAAATTATGACTCTACATGAACCACCACTATAAAGGATAAATAAGTACTTGTGCTTGGTAGACACACATATCCATTTGCTCCATAACCATATTGTTAATTTCACCCTTCCATCGGAAATGACATGAATAGGATCATACAATAAGAGTTTGACTACTTAGTATTAAGGGAATAACAAGGTCATGTGATCTTTATAGAGGAAACCTTTAAGTTCCTTGAAACTTGGCTATTGAAATCTTACACCGCTTACAAATTTAAAGGATGAGCATGATAGTATGGGGTTTAAGGTTAAATAAAGTGAAACTATGTTATAATTTAAAAATACCCTTCTTTAAAAACTTTTCCATTTGATGATAACTAACTAGGTCAATAGTTTAAGCCTTCATATGTTGAAAAGTATTTTTCTTTATCAAATAATTTTCATAATGTTGGGAATAATAAAAAAAGAGTGACTGTATATTCAATTCCACAGCAACACCATCATGTGATAACATACATGTCAATGATTTTTTTGATACATATATCAATTTTTGACATTATGGATCTTTCCAAAACAAGACATGATATTCTCATTGTCCATTGTAATTAGGAATTCATTATAGGAATTGACATAGAAATTGAGATGGATAAGAGTTTCTTACTAATAAAATTATGAGTTCTTCTACCATCAAATTAGAACCATAGCTTGTGTGTTCTTGTTGTAGCCAATGATTTTGAGATTTAGGGGAAGAGAACCTTGAAAGAGCATGAAGAGATATATGAGCCACCTTTGTTGACATGTTGTTTAGTAAAGTGAGCTCTTCTTCATCTTTAAAAAATACTCATTATGATTGGGCACCCCTACAACTATTGTTCTCTATGCCTATAGTATTTCTCCCATTCATATCATAGTTAAAATATATCCCCTTGGCCTATTTCTTGTCTAACTCCTCTTGGGATAGCCTATGGATAGTGCTCAATGTAGTTCCTCTAATGATATAATCATTCTTTTATCAAAATGAGTGTGAAGAGAATCATATTTCTTTGTATCTTCATCCCTACATAATATTTCTTCCCTTTTCTATTTTCCCTTATGATTTGGGATAATGTAATTGAAATGTTTCACATTTTTTTTTAACAAAACATATTTGTATACTTTGTTTCTTAAACATTAATAATTTTCTTGTACACTGTGTATATTGTACTTCCTCTTCGTATGACATTATCAAGACTTTTTTTTTCTTTTTATCATGTGTCACACCACTATTTTTATTTTTAACATATCTACAAAATAGAAAATATAGGGATGGTAAATTGAATGTCAGAAACTCTTACCAATATTTCCCAAATTGTTTTTTTACCATAAGAGACATTATGATTAAAATAAGAAGTCTTTCACATGTTTATTATCTTCTTTATAATGCATATATCTTACACAAGAATTTATTTTAACAAAAGCCCATTTTCATTGACAGTTGATTCTTTATTTATTGCTACAATCCCTTCATATGTCATTTTTAGTTGATAATATCTTACACCACAACATTTTATTTTGTCCACACATTAGGGGAAATGGGTGTAGGTGGGGGATGCCAACCATCGTAATTGTTGAACTTTAATGCTGATGTCTTTTCTAAATATTAAAGTTGATAAGGCCAACCTACTTGTTGTATTTGGCACCATCAAACCTTCATCTCCTTGCCTTTAATTAAATCATAACTTTGCATGCAATCAATTTAAGGGGGCATCTATCGTATAGTGTCATATTACACATAAAAATACTATGCAATGGTGACAACTTCTTAGGTTGAGCATAGACCTTCATTTAATTGATTTCTCATAGGCCCTACACCACTCACATTAATAATAGATTATAGCCTTCATGGGGGCCAACTTGTTGACAACTCTTTGATTGTCACATACAACATGATCCCTTCTTTTTTCTTAACCTCACACTAGGGTTCCCTGGAGATCAACTCTATCAAACCTTTATGGATAGGATTCTAGACTTGACATCTAAGAGATAAAATTTCCTAGACTTGCCTAAATGGTGATTAAAAAAGCAGCTAGAACAAGGGCATAAATTCCTTAGACTTGCATAAATTGTTTATTGTGTATATTGCTATCTCTTTTATGCTATCAAAGAAATACACAAAAAAAACAGAGAGTGATGCTACTATATCCTTTTTAAAACTAGATTTAGTATCTTTAGTTATGACTTCTTCCTTCCTTAACATAAATGATTTGCTTAGATTCACTTATACACTAAAGTGTGACAAAATATAAAGATTAAAAAAAATGTCCTTAACACTTTTATTTAGACCATCTTACCATAAGATATAATTACAACAATATTTACAAACATTTAACATATGAAGGATCCGCAATCCCCACTTCAAATTCATCCCTCACCTCACCTCACCTCACCTCACCTCACCTCACCTCACCTGAAGAATGCCCTTAATCATAAGCTTCAGAATCCCTCAACTTCAATATTGATATAAACTAAAAATAGAGTTTAAATTAAGATATGATATCATGTATATCAATTATTTGTCATTACTTAAATGTAAACCATAATAGTTTTGAGACATTGGGCTTGTCAAGGTTCCTTTTGTACACATCACAAAGTGCTTAAATTCAACTTAGGAGTCTTTTCAACCTCCGACATAGCTTGTATAAGTGTTTATCCCTTACAAATTAACCATTCAAAGACAATAAAGATTTATTGTAATTGACTTATTAATTCTAATACTACGGAAGATTCCTTTGCCGCCCATAATACTAATAATAATGCTTTTTAAGAAGACGTCTTTCAGCATATAATATGAACTCTATTATTGGAGAAGGTAATTTGTACGCTGAAAATTTGCATTGGATACGGCGATTTCATCGGGATATCGCTGTCTCGGCAAGTAATATAACAACTTTTTACCAAATAAAGCAGAGTTTGCCTTCATCGTAGCATGTCTTGTCAAATTGTTTGGCACTCTTTAACAAAGAGAATAGGCTACTCTTGTCACACTTGTGTTGCTAATCCTCACATCCCTATCATTTGGTTTATCTCTAGTACTTGTCTTTTATTTATTGATTACTGTGTAAGATGGTGTATTGCCTATAAAAAGTTATTATAATAATTGTATTATTACTTATTATCAAGAATCAATTCTCATTTTCTAATCTATCATTTCCTTTCTTAGTTTATTCATTATTATTACCGATCTGTCTTTCGTCTGTTCCCCTGTTCACCGGTTACCTTCTTGACTAAACTTCTCTTTAACAATTGGTTATTATAGTGTACCAGTTGGTATACCTTTATTTACTTATACAAAACTTTCTTACCTATGTAATGGTTTTCCAACAATGACAACCATACTCTGTAAGATCATCATCGATGTCATCTTATCAACATTCTGATATCAAAAATTTCTTAATTGCTAATTATATACATTTGGTTGATGATATTTATTGATTTGTGAGTTTAGAATTTATTTGAGTAGACACAATATACAATGGTTTAGTTCATTTGTATTCCATCATTCATTTATGGATTTTGCACATGATTTGTATTGCTCATTTTCTTCTAGTGTGTTGAGTATATTGAGGATGTTAGTAGATCCTATTGAAGACCCATCCTTGATATTTTTATGCCTTCTCCTGTTATTAATATGTCTTATACATATCTATATATTGTACCACCAAGCTATGTCATCTCCTCTTAGGTATACCTAACTTTCACACTAATGATACTTGATATAACTATCAAAATGGACATACACATACAAAACTAGATATAGATCAAAATGTTCCACTATGACAACCAATTTTATAACCTAATATAATTAATGTTCCTTCTACACCCAAGATTACATCTTTTAGGGCACCCAATATATTTAAAGCGGGGGAGTGACTTAGTACATGCAATTTCCAATTTAATTCAACCTTAATGAAGTTATATGAGCCTTAGCCTTAGGACCTTAGTGTAGCTCTAACAAATTTTATAAGATGTAAGAAAAGTACAAACATACATAAGTACACAAGAACACCATATATATGTGGAAACTCAGGATAGCAAAAACCATTATGAGAGTCAAAATCTCAGTAACAACTTAGTAAGTGTATAGTTAGAAAATGGAAGCACTTCCACGGTAGACTGGTTTAGCCTTCCGAGTAAGTGGTTTGGGGTCATATCAAGCACCTTGAATGGGTTCCTGACTTTGACCTAGCTTTCCCCATGTTCTTACCTCTCTTTCCACTTCTTTCCATCCAGTTTTTGGCATCTTGGACTACTCATCTGAGGTCTTTGACATCAAGGTCAGGGTCAACCTTTTGGGTCTATGTCGACCTCGACCCTGACCTAGGTCAAGGTCAACCTTGACCCTGACCTAGGTCAAGGTCGACCTCGACCTTGAACTAGGGTTCAAATCTCAGGGTTCCACAGTTTCTAGATGTCGGTCTTTGCAAAAAGTTATTCCTCGCTTCCGAGTTGGCTGTTTCGGGTTCCGAAGCGGTGATTCCTAAATTATATTTAACATAAGTCCACTTCTAGGGGCATGGGTCCAATTAGGATTTAATTCTCCTATGTAGGCCTCCTTAGAAGATTGTGCCCTAGTTTCATATAAAAGGAAGCCTTCTCCTCTCATTTTCTCTAACGATCATCAAGTGAAAATAAGTGTTATCAAGCGATCAAAGCAATCCTCAAGTGACAAGCATTAAGCATCATCAAGCAAGAAGTTCAAGCATCCAAGTTCTCTATTGAAGATCAAGGATTCAAGTTTTCAAGCCTTTGAAGGGATTTGGTTCAAGCCTTCAAGATTCATCATTCAAACCCTAGATCTAGCCATCATGATGGTGTGATCTTCCTTCAAGATCCTTTGTGCATCCTCATGACTCTTTCATTACTTCTTCAAGGTGGATTTCAAGCATACAATCATGGAGGTTTATGATTTTTATTGAGTCCAAGCTTTCATATTTACATACTTGCTACATTTGAATTACAATTGCATATCTATTCAATATCATAGCTTCATTCTTAGATTCAATTCTACTACTTGCTAGCATTCTATGCTTTACTGATTTCAAGGTTAATTCCTAAATCAGGGTTTGACTAAGGCAAACCCCTCCCCCACAACAAACAAACCTCTTTTTCTTGCAGGTACAGGTTCAGGATTGCGGATTTGGACTCAGATTTGGATACCCATGAACAAATTTTCTGTCGAGGCTGTGCAGGTCAGGGTCAAGATTATTGGGTCAGGGGTGACATTGGTGGGTCAAGGTCAACCTTTTTCACAAGACAGTGTCGGATTGGAAAAATATTTCTGGGTTTTGTTCGTCTCTGCATTTCTGTTCTAGGTCATCCATCTGATTTTCCAGAAACAGTCTACAAACCTTAGAAAATAACATTTTCCAGATCTGCAATACTTTAAGGTTGGTTTTTCTTCTCATCCTTTTCAATTATTATAATCTATCATATCTACATTGTCAATTAATAGAATTTAAGATCTCCCTCTTTGTTTTTATTTCCAAATGGTTGATTCACTTGCACATTAATCCCTCTTTTGGGTTGATCAACTTGGATCTTTCATTTGTGCATTTGACGATAAAGGTGGAACATCTTATTTTCTTCTTAATACACATTTCAATACAAACTTCAATTAAATGTAAAGTAGGTTTAAGGGAATTAACATTAAAACACACATCCCCTTTTTCACCCTTCACAACAAAGTGGTGGAGATCCCTTTTTCCATCTT
>MU224125.1:3407091-3427388 GCA_018584345.1 Thuja plicata
TTTAACCATGCAAAATGAGAAAACCAATTGAAAATATAGACTATGAATTAAATCAAGAAGCATGCACATCAAACTATCACTTTGAAGAAGTTCTATTGGTTTATCCAAGGGACTAATTGTAAAATAACAATGAAACTATTACACATGTGAAAGAAAAAGGACTTATCTTTATTTATTTTGAAAAAATAGTACATCCATGTCCATGTTATACATGTTGATAAAAAACTATCCAAATATGTGAAATTGTATTATATTGTATTGTCTTCTCTTTACATTTTACATTATGTATATATATATGTGTTTGAGTGGCTTTCACACCTCTTTAAGGTGAAAAGACACAACCCTTATTACAAAATATTTTGAAAAAACAATAAACTAACTAAAAAATAATTACCTAACTTTTGGATTTGGCTTTGGTCGAAAATCCAAAACACATCGTGAAAAGCTAATATTTTTGCTGGAGATAGAAATTTGATTTCCTGAACTGGGTCGGTTTTAGATTTTTAAAATTCGACCATCTTCAGCCTCTGTCGATATCATCTTTGTAGCAGGATGAAATTTTAGCATTTTCTGAAGGCTTCGATTAGTTAATTCTATTTATTTGTGTCATAAAGCTTCCTTTAATTTTTTTTAGTATGAAAAAAATTGCTTCTTGATAATGGATTGGGACTTCTAAATTATC
Source organism: Thuja plicata (assembly GCA_018584345.1). Classification (NCBI taxonomy): domain Eukaryota; kingdom Viridiplantae; phylum Streptophyta; class Pinopsida; order Cupressales; family Cupressaceae; genus Thuja; species Thuja plicata. The sequence continues at coordinate 3,407,774 of MU224125.1, forward strand.
AAAATTTAGGGTACCACTAGCTCGAAGGATTGATAAAAATTCATTGTAACTAAGACTTTCAAACACAAATTTGCTCTAAGATCGCTATAAGCTCTTAATCACTCTGTAAAATATAAACAATAACCCTTTGATTTCACCATTTGTGAGAATTTTCATCATAAATATTTCATTAAATGCTTTGTACATGGTAGCTGTAACAACTCGGGTAGTTCTCCTAGACTTACTCGGAAGCTCGAAAAAAACTAATCTTTGCATCTTTTAAACCATAAAACCCGACTTAACTCAGTTAAGCCTGAGTAACTTGGTTGTAACTGCGATCTTGACTCAGTTAGAACCATAATGTGTCCTAGTGCATCAATATGTAGATTTGGACTTGCTAGCATATCTGGAACTGATGTATGATGGCTTGTATGCACATTTCCAATTATCTCCTTGCATATTTATTTGGAGATGGTGGATCCACCCAAATCACTATTTTGGGTGTCATTCGATCCTTTATTGTTTTGGTCTGAATTCTCAGAAGACTTCCTTACCCACTGCTGACTCATCTGAGTTCTGATTTCATAAAATTTTTCTTTGCTTTTCTCAAAACCAGTATCTACTTTTTCTTTGTTCATACAATTCTTGCTTAGATGACCGAGTTGTTTACACACATAACATCTCTTTGTAGGATTCCTTTTTTTGAGGTGAGTCTTTGCACAATTTGCACCAATATGCCCACATTCACCACACTGACAACATATGCTCCATGTGTTGTAATCCCAACCAAAAATTGCTTTAGCTAGTTGTTCAAGAGGGTTCCATTTCTTAGTTCTACACTTAGAAGACTTATGACCTTGTTTATTATAATTGAAACATTTTCCTTCAAACTTAGGTTTCTTAGTGCATTCACTTTCCCTATGTCCATGTTTGTTTTTGATATAAGCAGCAACAAGAGGGTGCTGACCCGAGGTACATAAGTTGTTGACTAAATAGACTTAACAACATATTAAATCAGTAAAGACAACATAAATAAACTGGTAAATCATCATCTACCTCTATCAAAAACCAAAATATAAAATCTAAACCAGTAGCAAGAAGTATCCCACATACAAATAATATCACAGTCCATCAGCCAAAAAATAATTTGAAGCCACGCATGGCTATTTAACAGAAATAAAGTGTTAGTCTTAAAACTAAAATTAAAGAAACTAGCCCACATATAGGGCTTGGGGTCCACAGTGTAACAACACCCCAACCCGTACTTCACCATCAGCTAGATCCTTTCTTGTCCCATAAGCACTTCGACAGTAGTAGGTCCACCCACTCCTCTTTGAGAAACTTGAAGAGTTCGCTGTTTCCTTCTATAGACTCCTTCCCAGTAGAGGCCTTCTCATTCAGAAAATAGAGGGTAGTGGAAGAGGCATGCATGAATTTGAGAGCAAATTTGCTGACACCCGCTAGCCTCCTATTTGTGTTGGACAAGTCCTCATTCAATTTAGTCACTGTATTCTCCATATTTACAATCTGGAACTTGATTTTTCCAACAAGGCCAGTACCCACAACACTTTTGGGGTTTGCCATCATAGTATCTAGGGAAAAATAATCCTTTCCCACTTCAGCCATGGTGTCTTGGTTATCATTTTCCCCTTTTCATGATCAGTATTTGTTTGATTATCATCCTTGCTGGGAGACTCAATTGAGACATCCTCTTTATCAAACAACTCCTTCATAGCCCATTTCCCTTTCTCCTTAGAAAGCTGGGAGGACCGACGGGTACTAGTGGGCTGGGGGTCAACATTCTGGGGGTAGTCTAGGTTGATGTAGATTTTCTTGCACTTTTTGGAAGGCTGGGGAGAGTCATCCAGGGTTAGGTCATGTTCGATAGCTATGCGCAAAGCAGGGGTAGGGTGGATTTCAGAAGAATTAGGGCTGGCAGTAGGGGTAGGGCAGATTTTAGAAGAATTAGGGTTGACAGTAGGGGTAGAGCCTCCAATAGAACAAGAAGGTGAGGGAATGCCTTGGTTGAGGAAGACCGAGGGTGACAAATTTTGCTGGGAAATTTGGGTGATTTCCACAATGGGTGGAGGGTAGAAAGCCCGGTGGAAGTGGTAAATTATGAAGATAAGCCCCTGGTGAAGGTAAATGGGTTTTTTACCAAGAGAGATTTCCTCATTCATGATAGCCACAGTATTTTCCAAAAGAGTACAGAAGATAAAAAGTCATGGAAATCACCAGCTTATGCCTAAGATGATTAAGAAAAGGAAGGTGGTAATTGTAGAACATACCAAACTGGCCCTCCAAGGTGAAATATTTCATAACGAGCTTGCACATCTTCAGCTAGAACTCCAGAATGTCAGCCATGCTATAACCGCCATTTTTAGACACTGGTTTGTCGTCATTGGCAAAGAACTGGTCAAAATTTGTTTTGGCCTGGGTTTTGGTGGTTTTCTTCCACTTCCTGCCTAGGGTGGCCATACCTATGGCTTTACCAATAACCTCCTCATTAATCTCAAAAGTGATACCATTAATGGTGACCCTTCTCTTGTTCTAGCTTTTGGCCAACTAACAAGAGATCATCTCATCGGGCCCAGCCAATCATTTCATCAAGGGAAGAATCACTCCTTCCTTACAAAAATACATCACCATCGGGTCTGAGGAGAACTCTTCCTCTATCTTGTTTGGTTCAATCCTATGACGATCCCCTCCCATATTTGCAGAGTTTGTAGACACAACCCTCACGCAAGAATTCCACACCTAGTAAGAGTAGAAACCCTTCAAAGCACAATACCACCAAAAACTAGAGAATGAAAAGAAAGTAGAGCCATTGCGTGAAATGGAGAAAATGAGGTAATAAATTAGCCTTAAACATCTATCATTTCGCATACAAAAACTTTAATAATAATTTCCTTTAGGCACAAAAAACACCACCAAGGGTGCCATCGGGGTTAACACGTGGGAGCAACGTTGTAACCCATAATTACCATCAAAGCAATCTTCATCATATCTCTTATTAATCACCTTAAATTGAAAATGTATCTGATGCCACATAAAGACATAATGGCACTTTATGAAGGGAGTGACGCAAGCAGGCCATGTCCATCGCCAAAAATAATTGGGGATCCTACATTCGGAAGCCACGTGGCCTTTCCAAATGTGATAAACAACCAAGCTATAATGGATATTGCTCTGAGGTCTGCCTTTTAGTGCCCAAATCAAGCTTTGATTTTTAAACATTTTTGTTGTTGTTGTTGGTACCCTGAGAATTTTTGTGTAGTTGAGTAGGAGCACGCCAACATCGTAAGCCAACCGTCTGTAGACCTGCAGCCGCCACAGAATTAGTGACAGAATTCCTTCCCTATAAATGTGTTTTATGGTGGTCTCACTACAGAAACCAAGAAGACCTCCTATATCTAACAGGATAGGGTCAACTCTACACCCGACCATAGAGAAACCACTAGTAGCATCAACAATAACTTTGGAATCCCCCTCGACCTCAATCCTGGAGCAACCCAAGTTAAGGGAGAAATTCAATCCCCTTAAGAGCGCCATAGCCTATGCCTAGTTATCTAAGTGGTCAAAAAGGGAGACAACATAAGTGGCCACCATTCTCCCCTAGTGATCCCTTATAATTCTTCCTCCAGCTTGAAGGCCACCTCGGGCAGCCCCATCAAAGTTAAGTTTGTGCCAGTAGGCCTGAGGGGGGACCCAAACAGTCGCCTTTCTGGCACTTAGTTTAGAGTTGTCAAATTTGGAAAACCCCTTGCCCAATCCCCAATCCTTAGCAATCTTCCAGTAAAATTCAGTAGGAGGAGAATTAGGGCTTTTCCATCTTCCCACCAACAGGTTTTCCTATAAAAGTTTATAGCCAAGATAAAAAACACCCTTTGTAGTGAGTTCAATATCTTTGAATATCCTATTATTGCATTCCTTCCAAATTACCCAGCAGAATATCAGGGGAATTTGGTTCCATAGGAGTTTTATCACCGGGTGCTGTGAGGGCGAGTCCCATTCAAGAAGCATATCCTAGATGTTTTGGTTAGAGATCCATGGGAGGTTGAGTCTAGAGAGGATCTCCTGCCAGATCCTGATAGTGAACTCGCAGTGAAGCATGATATGGTTAGAGATTTCCTCATCTTTCCTGCACAAGAAACATCTGTTAGCAAGGCTAAACCTTCATTTGAGAAGATTGTCAAGCATTAGGATTTTGCCATGGAGAATTTTCCACTAGAAAAAGTTGACTTTAGGGATTAATTGTGGCTTCCAAACCTTCCTCCAAAAAGAAATATCAGCATTGTCATTGATAAGAAGACCATATGCTGATTTGACAAAGAACTCGCCATGTTGAGTGTGTCTCCAAAGAAATCTATCAGGTCGGTCTACAATAGGGATGCAGACTGAAAGGAGCAAGTCACTAAGTTTAGTTGCAAGGGTGGTCAGGTTCGGTCTATTCTAAAGATGAGGGAGGAGGTCAATCCACTTACCATTAGAGATAAAGTTGGAAACCAGTGACCCAACACCAAGGGTCAAAATGTTTCTCAACTGGAAGAAACAAGAATTCCCAAGGATGGTGCCTAGAAGCCAGGGGTCATCCCATAATATGATATACAATCCATTACCCAATGACCAGATGGCCCCCTTTTCTAATATAATTCTAGATTTGAGGATATTGTTCCAGATTTTGGAGCCCCCGGGTGGCCTTGCACCATGAAGAGTTTATAGTAGCGACCCCCATCCAGATAATTAGCTTCCATGATTCTACACTAGTTAGCAGTTCCCCGTACCATGGTCCAAGCCATCTTAGAGAGTAGAGCTCTATTAAGGTTGCAAATTTTCCTTAACCCCAGGCCCCCCAAGGCTTTGGGGAGACAAAATTTATCCCAAGAGACCAACGGGAGGCATTTATTTTCCTCAAACCCCGACCAAAGGAAGGTATGTTTAATTTTTTCAAGCTTGTCAACCATGAAACCAGAGGTTTTAAATATAGACAAAAAATAAACTAAAATTTCTTGCAAGGAAGTAGCAAGGAGTTGAAGCTTACCGACATTACCGAGGAGTTTAACTTTCTAGCCTGCCAGTTTCCTTTGGTTCCTTTCAAGGATAGAATTCTAGAATTCATTCTTCACATCTTTGACAGTCAATAGGAGGCCAAGATATGTAGCAGAAAGTTTGTCAGCCTAGCATCCCATAATATTCATTATTATTTTTTGAACGAGGTCCTTAGTGTTGAAGAAGAACATTCAAATTTTGTGATAGTTGATATGCTATCTCAAAGTGGTAGCGTAATTTTCCAGCAACCACTTCCACATTCCAGCTTCCCTTACCAAGGAGGCCCCAAAGAAGAAGGTGTCATCAACAAATTGCTGCAGGATCGCAGGTTGCAAAGTGGTGGCTGGCTTAATCCCTATAATCACTCTAGAATGGACCATCTCCATCATATTACGGCAAATAATATTCACAAGGAGGATAAAGAGGTAAGGAGATAGGGGGTCCCCTTGGTAGAGACCCTTTCTCAAGTGAAATTTAGCACCAGATTTACCATTAAATAATACTGAGAATCTCACAGTCTCCAAGCAAATCTTAATGAGGTTGATAAATTGCTTTGAGAAACCAAAAGTAGATAGGAATTTGTAGAGGAAAGTCCAATTTAATGTATCATAGGATTTAGAAACATCCATCTTGAGGTCCATCCCAGCGACCTTGCTATGGTCAATGGAGTGAATGATTTCATGAGAGGTGATGGCAGCATCCATAATTTGCCAATCAGGGACAAATCCTTTCTGATTGGGGCTTATGATTTTGTCGAGCAGGATTTTGATCCAATTAACCATAATTTTGGAGAAGACCTTATACAGAGTATTGTAGAGGCTAATAGGTCTGAAGTCCTCCATTATTTTGGGCTCCTCACATTTGGGGACCAACACAATATATGTGTCATTAAGTTGCTTAAGGATTTTTTTACATCTGATGAAATCCTGTGCAGCATGAATGACATCATAACCAACAATATCCCAATATTCTTGGAAGAAGGTGGGGGGAAACCCATTCGGACCAGGGGCTTTGTAGGATCTCATGGAGAAGACCACCCTTCAAACCTCCTCATCAGTGACCCTAGACAAGAGCATATTATTGTCATCAGATGTGATGGCCCTAGGTAGTTGTGCATTGAGATGGTCCTGGAGGATAACAGAGTCACAGAAGAAGTATTGGTGAAAGGTGTGGAGAAATAATCAGTGGCTAGCCCTCAAAGTAGGATAGGGTCCAAGATTTCCTGCCCCCCTGAGTTCCTAAGCATGGTGATGGAGTTCCTTTTTTTGTGCTTATAGGCTGATTGATGAAAAAAGAAGTGTTATGATCCCCCTCCTTTAGCCATAAGACCCTAGATCTTTGTTTCCAGAAAACTTCTTCATTGGCCAATGTCTCTTTTTAACTTCTCCTAGTATTTGCTTCCTCCAAATGCAGATCACCTCCTACCATTTTCCTTTGGAGAGCATCAAGTTTCTCATTTAATGCCTTCTTAGTGTGGAAGATGTCTCCAAAGGTGAATTTTTTCCAACCTTTAACCTCTCCTCTGATAAGCTCAAGTTTGGAAGAAACTGTAAACATTGTCAAGCCTTTGATCAGTGTGGACCACCAATGCTGTATCTTTTCATAGAAGCTTGGGTGGGAAGCCCACATAATCTCATATATGAAGGGAGTAGGGTACTGGTATCAAACATCCACCCATTTAAGAAGAAGGGGGTTATGATTCGACATCGTCCTAGGGAGCGCAACCAAGGAAGAGGCTTCCCCTAGATCCCAGGTGGAAGATAGGAAGACACGGTCCAAGAGGAACTGTATGAGATGGCTACCTTTCCTGTTGTTAGTCCACATGAAGGGGTTTCCTCTTAGCTCAACATCATAAAGACCACACTCTCCCACAAAGTTAGCCAGGTCTCACATATTGACAGTGTAGTCCAAATTGCCCTCGCACTTCTCAGAAGGACACATGGGAGAGTTAAAATATCCTACCACCATGAGCCTAGAATCTTGGAGACTCGAGAAAGATAACTTTAGATCTTCCCAAACCCCTTTCTCTCCTATCGGGTATTAGGAGCATAAATGTTAAAACATAGCTAAGCCTCCATCGGAGAGGTGAAGGTCATTGCCAGGTGGTGGTGGGAAAAACTGTGGGCATCACCCCTGACCTTGGAAGGATTCCAGAGGGTGGAAATACCTCCTAAAGCTCCTTGAGCCTTAGAGTAGAGAAAATTGGCCCTAGGCCATATCCTTCCCACCATCTCCTCAAAATTATCATAAGACATTTTAACTTCTTGAATTAAAAGAATGTCAACTTTATAATAAAAAATGTACTACTTGACAATGAGTTGTTTCTGGGGGTTATTGAGCCCCCTAATATTCCATGATAGAACAATCATTTCTTACCTTTTTGGTTGGGGTCCATGGTTTGATGCCTTCTTAAAACAATATCCTTTATCATGCTCCTTTGTCTTCTAGCTCTATCCGTTGACCGTCTCGGTTTGGTGTCCACACCCACATCAATTATTTTTTGTCGTGTCTTCTTTTGTTGAGTTTTCCATTCTTGATCCCCAATCTTTGGGGTTTCCAAGGGTGTGGAGCATCCCAGAGCCACTGAGGAACTCGATGCCATGGGGTTGAGAACAAATTCCACCATTGGAGGAGATGAGGGGCCTCCAAATGTGTTATTTTCAAGCTCACAAACATTAAGTTTTGTCTATACAAGTGCCGAGCCTGGGCTAGAACTTTTTAAAGTCTCCAAGCCCGGGTTGATGGTGTCAAAGTTTTTTTTTTCCTTCTGTGGGGCAATAAGAGTAGGGGTGATGCATTTCTTGGTCTCCTTTTTTGTAACATTCCCCTGCACATTACTCGTAGGTATTTCACCTTCTTCTAGACCAAACAGGTCAGTAACTGATCCAGTTGTGGAATCACAACCCTAAATCATAGGCACTCCTACATCCTTCAAGATGGGTGCGTCCCCCATTGGGGGCAAGGAGATAGGTCTCGAGGATGAGTGGGTAGTAACCTCAAAAGCCCTTGTCATAGGAACAGTTTGATTTAACTTAATTTTAGGCCTCCTAGGAGCCTTACAATCCTTCCTTGTGTGGCCCTTTGAGTTGCAACATTCACAGAAGAGGGTAGTATTATCGTACAAAATATCTTGTGTCCATTTACCCATCTTAGAATTAAGGAAAACAAAGTTGGGGAGAGTCTTATTTATAGACACATTCACATAGAAATGAGAAAATACAAGTCAGGACTTGGAGAGGGTTACTAGATCGGCTGAGATGTAGTGTCCAAAGGAGTTTCCAATCCACCTAAACACATGCTCATCCCAAAACTTGAGTGGCAAACTAGGGAGGTAGACCCAAACAAGCACCATCCTAATGAGGTCTGTAGAAGGGTCAAAGCCTGGTTTCCACTTAGCTAGGGTGAGGAGGTGTTTTCCATAAAGCCACGATCTAGAGAAAATGAAATACAAGTCCTCTACAGCCGTGAACCGAAAGAGAAAGAGTCACCCAGGCATTGCTGAAACCACAACACTCCCTTTTAGCTTCCACTGGTTTCCCACCCATTTTTGAACCATGTCAATGGAGGGACAAAATTTGAAGAAATGTCTAACTAGGGCCAGATTAAGCTCTACCATGGTTTTTTCCACAACAGAGTCAGGGAGAGTGATCTTTTTGCCTTCCTTTGTTAAGGTAGCGAGCGTTAGGGTTGGGTCTGATTCCACCTAGGTCCCAACCAACACACCTTTCCAGTCAGCCTTGGGAGAAGGATGTGGAAAGGAATCTGAAGTACCTATCCCAGAATCAGAGATCAGGTCGAGAATAGGGTCTCTAGGGTGGGGGAGAGCTTTCCCCCCAACAATTTTTGCCATGACAGGAATTCAAAAGTATGTTTGGGTGGAAAAGTTGTAGAGCATTTTTTTTACTCTTTGTTTTCCAATGTCCATGTTTGTTGCACATGTAGAATTTCCCATTAAACTTTGACTTCCCATTGCTCCAACACTTATTTTCTATGTGCCCTAACTTACCACAATGATTACAAGTAGGTTTCTTATTCTTTTGAGCTCCTTATTGTGAGGATTCACCTTGTTTAATATAACCTAATCCAATATGTCCATGATGTCTGAATTGAGTTTTCTCTGTCAAATGATCCATGCTTACTTGTGAATTCATCATACTCTCATTGGTCTTCTTTTCAGTATCAAGATCATTTTGTAGTCTTTCATTTTCAGTCCTCAGATTGATGACTTCTTGATTTCCACTATTGAGTTGATTTATCATATCTTCTTGCTGAAGTGAAAAATGATGGATTTCGTTTTCTTTTTTCTCTAATCTTGTACTTAGAAATATTTTATCTTCTTGTTCCATTTCTCTGTCATTTTCTACTTGGTTCTTTTGTTCCATTACTTCACATATTCTGACTGAATGAATTTCTTGTTCTCTCTTTAAATTTTTGACTTCTTCATGTAAATTGAGATTCTTTACAAGTAGGTCTTCAATGGCTACATCATCTTCTTCAGAACTTCTTTCTTTGCATAAATCTTCAATTCTTTCTTCTATGTAACTTTTATCATTCATCTACACTGCTAAATCTTTTCTTCGTTTCAGGGAATGAGAGAGCTGCTCCTTGAGTTTTCTGATTTGATCCATGGACACTTGTAGATCTATCTTTTCATTCTCAATGACTTTCTCTAGTCTATATATTTCCATTTCCTCTGATCTTTGCTCAAGTTGTTAAAATTATAATAAGAGAACCTTCAGCTCTAATACCAATTGTTGGAAATATATTGAGGCTAGGTGACTGAGGGGGGGGGGGGGGGGGANGGGGGGGGGGGGGGGTGAATCAGGAACCAATAAAACTTATTCACTTTTATCCTTTATTAGATTGTCTAATCTGATTGCATACATGAAATAGAAAAGCATTAAACATCCACAACACTTGACACAATATTTGGTTACCCAGAAACCTTCCAAATAGAAAGTAAAACTGGGGTGGGGATGGTACCCACAAGATTTAATACTATAGTAATAAATTTGGAGGCTTACAACTGACCACTTTTGATGGCCTACTCTGTGAGGAGAAATAAGGACTATTAGGTCCACCTTGTGAAAGTATTTATACAATACAATAAAGTATGCACTTTGTTAGGAGATTTGATAAGGACTGTTAAGTCCACCTTGTTAAAGGATTTTGCTGATACATTTGTTAGGATGAACCAGTGAATGATCTGCTATGCAACTCTAATTTTTTGAATAAGATCCTTTGAAATAATACTAATCACCTGAATGTGATAGACGAGTCTCTGTTATTCCTTTATACTATTGTAGCCTTCTAATCAAACTACCACTTCATATTCGCATATCCATACTCATACATCTGCTACTTCTATTCATCATTTTGGATAAACAAAGTCCCTTACATATATATCTATCCAAATCAACTACCTTCATAAGTCGGCTACTTAACATACTTAGTTATTATTGCTAAGTTGGCCCAATGCTGATACTCGGGTCCAATAATCCACTCGGGTGATATACTGACACTTAGGCGACACAGTGAATTGGTAACTCTGGCACTCAGGTGACACTAGGTGCTTGGGTCACATTGATCACTCAGATATAGTAACTCGGGTAACACTGGCGACTCAGGTGATACTATTCTGAACTAACTGGTCGGTCAACACTCCAACTGCTTGGATTACACTTGAAGCTACTGGATCAGTCAATACTATATCCATATTAAATTACTAAATGTTTTTGCACTAATTGACAACATGTCTTTCCATAAGGTCTACAGGAGGATGTGTTGTTGCATGAAAACCATTAGGAGTTTCTTAGAAATGTGTTATGATATTTTTGGGTCCACTTTGTCTCTTGAAGTGGGTTGCAATCACCACAATTGAGTGTAGTGGCCAACTTGTTTGTAATTAAACTTTGATATGTTTTGGATGACCTAATTAAGGGTTTTAATTATTATTATTTATATAGAATATCATTTCATTGTGTTGAAGTGTGAATTAAGAGTATGGATCAAGTGTGTCAAAAATAAGTGTGAAAATAAGTTTGATGATGCATTTTCATGATTATATTATTCAAATTTTTATAGTTTGAGATAGTGGATATTAAAGTGGTGTTTTTCATGAATTTAGTTTCTTGAGATAGTGATTCAAGGAAATTTTCATTCTTGGAGATTTTATAGAGGTAGTTTTTTGAACACTTGTTCATTTCAATTCATATTATTCTTGTATCCTAGGTATTAAAAGATAGTGTTTCCTTCTTGGAAACATTGTGTAGATTGGTATCTTTTCCTGAGGTAGTGAGATTCAACTTGAAATTACTTTGTATCTTTCCCTTAGATTGTGTCTCTTAGCTTGCAATTCTTTTGTATCTTTCCCTAAGGTTGTATGCCTTAGCCTACGAATCAAACCATGAGTAGTGAGATACCTTATCCTTGAGCTTAAAACTATTGCAATAAGCTACTCATATATTGAGTTTAATCTCACCATGACTTTTTTCACATTGGGTGTTCCACACAAAAAATTGGTGTTCATGTGTATGTTGTACATTGCTTTATCTTTATTTATTATTAAGTTGGTTACCATTAATTGATGTGGATTTAAGATTGAAGTTTTTTAAGTTTATGTCCAAGACTAATTCACTCCCCTCTCAATCTTGGGATATGTTCAACAATTGGTATTAGACTAAGGTTTCTCTAGGATAAAATTTACTTCTTGAGGAAGGTCAAGGATGGCGCTAGAAGGTTATTTAGGTACCAAAGTTTGATGGTACCAATTAAGTTTTCTATAATATGTGGATGGAATCATGTTTTAGATTTCTATTGTTTGGAATATGAGACTATATTGTGAAAGGATATACTACCCCTACTACTTCTCCTTCTACTCTAGATGAGACCAGGATACATGAGAATAATGAAAAAACATGAAATACAATCATAAGTGGTTCAAATTTTTTGAAGGTAATGTACTACAAGTCTATGAAGGATGTTTGGGAAAATATTATCAGTACTTATGAAGGAGATGTGAAGATCAAGAAAGTCAAGATGCAAAACCTAAAGTTCAAATTTGAGAGTCTAAGGATGTCATAAGAAGAGAGAATTTATGATTACTTGCACTAGGTAACCAAATTAGTGAATGTAATCATAGATACTGGTGGAACTATGGAAGAAAATGAAGTTATGATAAAATTGCTTAGCTAAATTCCAAAATCCTATAGACCTAAGATATATTCTCTTAAGGAGTTTCATGACATGAAAAAGTATACTATGGATCAACTCTATGTAGAGATATCTTCTTTTGAGATGTGGGAATTTGAATATAATAATGTCAAGAAGGGTTACATTAAAAGTCATTAAAAATGTAGAATATGAACCTAAAAAAAGAAATTTTTTTGATGATATAGAAGAAAACTTTGTGAGAAGACTAAGGAAAGGCTCCATAAAATACAAAGGTGGGTTACCCTTTAAATATTTTAATTGTAGAAGAATTGGCCATTATGTTTCTAGATGTACTTTCAAAGAAGGGAATATGATGATAAAAAAAGAAAAGAAAATTATAGAAAAAAAATAGAAGATGGAAGAGATAAGCCTAAGAGAATATTTTATTCAAAGGAAGGTCACTCATCTCAAGATGAAGATCTTAATGATTCAAATGATGAAACATTGATTTTTTCTATAAAAGAAGATGATAGTGAGAAGTCTGGTACTCTAAATGCTGATAAAAATAGTGAAAGATCATTGATTTTATGGATTTATACATGCAAAAGAAGAACAAAAATCTTGGGTGATTGATAAACGAAAGTTTCTTGGTTTTAAAAAATATGATGGTGGATTGGTTAAGTTTGGTGGTGAAGAGGCTGCTCCAATATGTGGTAAAGAAACTACATCCATTAATGGTAATACCAATATATAATCTTTTTATTATGTTAAAGGATTAAAACATAATATTCTAAGTGTCATCCAGATGTGTAGTAAAGGTTAAAATATTACTTTTCATGGTTCTGATGTGAGATTAGAAAAGGTGATTCTAAAAGACTAGTTATAATAGGAATAAGGGATGATGCTAATGTCTATTACCTAAAAGAAAAGAAAATTAAAAAGTCTCGGGTGGCTCAAAGAAATGAATTTTGGTTATGGAACAAGATATTCACTTTGTCAACATGGTGAAGATCAGTTCCACTGAAGCTGAGGGATTTACCAAATATTATCAAGCCTGCTAATACAATGTGATAGAAATGTTAGATGGGGAAGTAGACAATGTCACCTATGTGTACCTACAAGAAAAAGAGGACTAAATGGTAAAAGGTATTTTATGTTAATTATTTTTTATTACTCTAGAGTGATATGGATTAATTTGTAATAAGAAAAATTAGAAGCCCTAGATAGATTTAAAGTGTTCAAATCTATGTTTGAGAATGAAAAAAATGCTAAGATCAAGTGTTTAAGGTCTAATAGAGGTGGAGAATTTACATCAAATTAATTTGACATATTTTGTGAAGAATGTGGTAATAGGAGACATTTTTCTACACCTAGGACTCTATAGTAGAATGGATTTGTTAAAATAAATAATAGAATTGTTCAAGAGATGTCTAGGACAATGTTGAAATATGTTAACCTATATGATGTTTATTGGAAAGAAGTTGTGCATATTTCTGTTAATATTTTAAATAGGGTACAAACAAGAGTTAGTAATTCTAAGAACCCTTATGAGATAAGGCATGGAAGATCCCCTAATATCAATTATTATTGAATTTTTGGAAGCAAATGTTACATAAAGAGAGATAAAAAAAATATAAAAAAGTTTGATTCAAGATTTGATGGAGGAATTTTTTTTGGATATTCTACAAGAAAAAAACATACATGTTCTACAATAAGAGACTCAAGATGGTTTAGGAAAGAAAAAATGTCATAGTAAATGAAGAATGGAATCAAGTTGCTCCAGAACCTGAGATTTGTTTCCTTCAAATTTTTCTTCACCCATAATACCTGGGTACAGCAAGAAGCTTCTACAATGTATTCTACTTCTACAATGGAAAAGGATATTAAATCCTAATTTTTACTTACCCATGGCACACAAATATCACAAAGAAATAATTCTCTTCCACTTGTACTCTTTCGTTCATCAATAAATCTAACCCAATTTGCATTACTGTATGTAGTTAAACTAAAATTATATATTCTATAATACCATAAACCAAAGTCTATTATTTCTTTCAAGTATTAAAAAATTCTCTTCACAAATTCAACATTCAAGTCTCCTTAAATGCAACTTGAAACCTAGCCAAAATTCCAATAGCCAATAAGATGTGCAGTCTAGATGCGGTCACATATAATATACTACCAATCATTGACCTATATAATGTCTATTTTTTTAAAGTAGAATCATCATCCTTACTTATCTTACATCCAGTAACCAAAGGTTTACTAATTGGCTTGAAGACCTCCATCTTGAATTTGTTCAATATTTCCTTTGTATATTTGGTTTGAGAAATGAATATCCCCTTCTCTATCTAAGAAATTGTATTTTTGTAAATTGTAAGCACCTTGCTAAGGTGTACAATTAATAATTATTTATCACTCATTTTAGTGTGATCTCATTCTTCCATACATCATAAAATTTTTCTATACATTTAATTAAGAAATATTTAAATATAACCCTTCTCTTAGTTTAATCTCTATGAATTCCTTAATTATAGGTGTGCCCCTTTGATGATTTCATCTCATTTATTTCTTCTTGCATACATACCGGCCTGATTTCATTATGGGTGTCCTTTTGTATTTATCTCAATTTTAAACCCCAACTTCATGTATATTTTTGGAATCTCAATATCTCAATGTAATTCTGACTTAAATTTGAGCCCAAAATTGTCAGTATATGGAAAGTCAAGTAGTATAGGGTGATTCAAACTAGCCCCATACCTAGAAAATTTCCCCGTACTCTTTAGCTTGTGCCTAAATTTGAATCAAAGATTGGTCTTGGGTTTTTGGTGGGATCCTTAATCCTAGTCGACCTTCTTCAAGTTTTGGGCTCTAAATTAGCTAGGTGAGGTATTAAAAAAAAGTTACCTCCCTCATTTTTTAAATCCAGAATAAAGCTATCAATCTATCAACTCATGCATTTAAGAACCAAAGTATTCATTCAATTTGAAGAATCATTCAAGGATCAATCAATAAATTCAAGCATTCAAGGAATTTCATGCCACCATATTCTTCATGTGGCAAGTACTCAAAAATCATCATGTAAGCATGTATTTTTTATGTCCTTTTAGGTATTTTTGGATTAATTCTATTGCATCAACACTTGTGATCTCAATTCAAGAAGCACTTGCATCATTAAGGTATAAGACATTTTAACTTTCTTATCAAGCCTTTGCTACTAACAACACACTTCCTTTTTCATTTCAATCATTTTCAATTCAATTTCAAGGTTAGTTCCTAAACAAGGGTTTTAATAAGGAAAAGCACTTTTCCCCAACATATTTTATGTTTTTTTATGTGTAGGTGACAGGTGGCACAATTGCGGAGAAAGTTGCAGGATAGTCAAAGAGAGCTACAATCAATTGAAGGTTCATCTGATTTTGTCTAGTATAAGGAGATACAAACTTGTCCCATACTTCCTACTCACCCCTAACCCTCTAAGGTGTCCTATAACTGTGATTCAAATTTTAATTTAGATCATAGGTTGGTTACTATGCTAGTTTTTAGATATTTTTGTTAAATCACATTTATAGTTTGGTTCTATCTACATGCTTAAATATTTCAATTTTCTCCTTTCACTCTGGTATTTTCCATTCTCAATTTGCATAGTCATCTTTCAACTCCCTAGTGAAGGAATTTGTGCATCCTCTTAGTGCTTGGGACTCCTTGAGCCTAATGGACCAACCTTCCTTCCAATGTGTGACAAGAAAATATGTGTGAGCTTCCTAGTTTGATTATCCATCCTAGTTATTTCCCTTTGCACCTATTTTATTTCATCACATTTTGGTGAGCCCAATACATCTCACATTCCTTTTATTTATAATTTGGATGTCTAGATCTGATTTTTTTGAGTTTTATTAATCAATATTTACATCATAATATTGCTACATTTTATGCACTTAGATATCTAGGTTCACCTTCATCACATTTTTGGTGAACCCACGATCCTTACATTTCCATTATATTTTGGTTTGATTTTCATCCCTGGATCTAATTTGGATAGTTTTCATTTTCATGATGAAATTTACTAAATTATATTGATGTGTTATTCCGCATGTGATTATATTTCTCCTTACTTCCATTTATCAAAGTCATATGGTAAATGATACCTTCTTTCCTTTCATTTCTCTTGCATTCCTTCATGGTAATCTTGGATATGGAATCATGATAATTTCAATTATTCTTCCCTATTGTAAATTATTTCTCAAGGATTTTTATGCATGTTGCACGTTTATGAACTTCTTTAGAACTTCTTTCTTCTCATAGAGCTTCTTCTCTTTATCAAAGTATTTTCAATTATGATGATGCTATGTATTTCCTTCATGCTTCATCTCCTAAAATAACATTAAATAAGAATGGAAATCTTGATAAACCTTCTTCTTCTTCCCAAACTAAGAGGACCTGGCTAATGATGATAGGATTCCAAATATCCCTAACAAGATCAATCCTCCTATTATCCCTCCTTATACAAAACATTTCCATAAACCTCAAGATGGAAGTCTTCCCCCTCTCAATTAAAGGCTCATTATAATGTAGGATATGATATTACCCCTCAACAAGGATATAGTGGACAAGGTCTTCGCATTAACTAACAAGGAATAAATTTCCCTAAGGATCCTCCTACACAAGTTACTAGAAAAGGTATAAGATTTATACCTCAAGTCAATATTTTTCCTTCTAATCTAGTTCCTTCTTAAAAAAAAACCCTAAACCTCCTTGTTTAAAAATTGTTCTACCAACTCCAATATTTGTTACCTCACCTTTAGATGATCATTTGGGCTTGGATAAGAGAATATTTTGGAGACTTAAATATGATACCAAAATTTGATTTCCTTTTCAACATTTTCCAAAAAATAAAAATATCATAATGGTGACTTTCATTGTCTTTTTTATCATAGCAATAAGCATTATTTTTCTAACTGTATTGAGTTACACAATTTCTATAATATTTATAAGATAGATGTCTTACTTGTTTAACATTATATATTATACTTTTTCTTGATATAAAAAATGTGTGCTAACATTCTCTTCACCCATTGTACTTCTCCACACCATGTGATCATAGTAGTTTACTTGGGCTCTTTGTTTTGCATGGTGCTATATCATTTTCAATCTCTCTTTATCAAAAAAACTATATGTCTTGTTCCTTATCATTCCACTTGGGGGGGGAGGTGTAGTTCTATTTTATGTTTTCCTTTTTTCCTTTGATCTTTGGGAGGTAGAACCTTGTCTGACCTGATCTAGTTTTGAGGTAGTGTTATGATTGCTTCATGTGACTCTATGAGTTAATTTTATGTCAAATGGATTTATATGTTTGATTGTGTTAGATCATAGGTGCTAATGTTTCTTCAATGCTATGGATCATGCAAATGTATTGACTCATTTATTTGTTATTATCCAATTTGGACCTGGGATATGCTTATCATGTGAATGTACTTCTGCTATTCTTGGTCCTAGCATTTTATGTAGTATGACTATGATTACATTGCTTGGTTTTGGTGATGCCATTGCGGTTGTAGATAATGGATTTTTTGGATTAAAATGAACATTGAGAGGGGGGGGGTGAATCGATGTTCATACACAAATTTAAATCTTTTAAATTATTTAATTTTTTTTTCAAACATTAACAAATTCTTGCAATATGAACCATATGAAACAAATAGCAGAATATACACAACATGCACAAAAGAATGACACAATGTTTTGTCTTGAGTGGAAACCCTACCGGGGAATAAAACCACTTGAATTGCCTCACTGGCTTATCTGAAAAACTAATTTATACAATGAATCACTAGAATATTTCTTGTCTCACCGAAAAATACAAATGCCTCACTAGCCAGTATGTCTCACTAGTAAATAAATACACCTCACTAGAAACATGTCTCACTAACACTATGTCTCACTGATAATACTTTCACAATACAATATCTGATTTTTTACAGAGTCAAGATATATGAAACAAGAATGGTAATCATAACCTAATACAATACATCATTGGGTACATCTGACACCCTCTACCAAAAATGCATCATATGAAATCATAATCACTGCATTCTTCAACACATACTGCTTTTGAACCCTATGTGCACAATAAATTATATGAACACAAAATATTTCATAAAGAACCAATCTCTTTCTTTGTACCATAATAATTTCCCCATTGAGATGTTTATATAATCTTCCTTACTGTCTAACTGAAATACAACTTCTATGTAAAAACTAATTTGCAAGATATTTGAACCGTCTTTACATGTGTGTCTGATTTTTATATCAAAATCCAATTTCCATGTTAATCAAATAATCCTCTATGGAAAATGTGAAATTTGTATATTCAAAATGTCTCATAAAATAGAGTAACCTTAATGACAAATCCAACCCTTAATCACAAAGTGAGTGGACCAGTTAACAAAACTCATTTAACAAACTCAAGAACCTCATATACCAACTCAAAAGTTAACACAATTAAAATCACCAACCTTTACAAAATGTATCAACCTTAACAACAAACCATTATAATACTAACAAAGATAAAACTAGAAACAAGGTGTTGAATACACAAGAAACTATGGTTAAACCAAAACCTAACCCTTCATAGAACAAGAAACCTTACTTTGAGTTTGACTGTAACCAAGTCACACCACTAGTTCATAGATGTACAACATAAACACAAAAACTCATATACAAGAAACAAACTTAACCAAGACCTAAATTGGTTAAGAAAGAATGAGGAAATATTTTTCAAAACTAAGGCATAAACTTTACAAACAAAAACTTTGACAAAGAAAAACAAAAATTTCTTAAACAAAAGATAAAAAATGAAACATAGATACAATGGAAAGATAACACCTATACAAAACCAAAATACATCTCCATCCTCAAGATCCAGCAAAATCTATACCTGAATCTCCATCATATTCTTTCACAAACTTCAAGAAACTAGTCACAAACAATCTTCCTTTGTAATTGACATGGTATCCCAAACTATCTTCTGCCATAGTGCAACTCCATTCATAATTGTCAGAGTGATGATCCAAGCTCATTCCTTAGTTTGAAAAATCACTATCTCATTTGAGCTTAGGGACTTTATAAAAATTAATAATACAAAGTGTCTTTACAACTCTATAAAATGATGAAATTGAATTGCAAGGTACATGCCAAAACTAATGGCATGTCATTTCATGCCTTTGATTTTCTTTAATGCTCTGAAGAAACCAATGACACAACCTTTATGTTCAACACAAGATGTTGATCACTTTCTATGCCCGTTAAAATCTTTCATATGAGGAAATAATTGTATAAATCTCCTTATCTACACTATGTAGTTCAACAAAAAATATATATTATAAGCATATTATTGATAACTTATATGTTTAATTTCTAATAAGTAGTTAATGAC
>MU224125.1:3427500-3471293 GCA_018584345.1 Thuja plicata
TATATATATATATATATATATATATATATATAATCAATAAATAAAGATGCAGACAAAGATATATAAGACTCGAACCAACCAACCCTGTTTACTAAAGTGATCATTATATCAAGTGCCATGTTAACTAGATCAATACAAACTGTGTAAGTACCAAATGTATTGAAGTCATGTATCAAGTGCCCTGTCATAGATAATGTCATATAATTCAAACTCAAACTGAATTTCATCAAAGGAAAATGTCACTAATGATACTAATGATTCACCAACTAATCATGCCTCAAATGATGATGCCACTAATGATTAACCAACTAATCATGCCACAAATGATGCAAATCAAATGACTAGTGCAATGCCACTAAGTCTAGAAAACTGAATATATCATGTGAGTGTATCATCCAACAAAGGTATATGACAAATGAATGAGCATCAAAGAGCATGTCTATATTATCCAGTTAGTGTTTGGCATCAAGGACAACCGAAGGAGAGGAGAAACAAATTTCACTTGTATTTAATTGGGATCATTATTGCATAATACCTTTGTGATAACAATTAGATTATGATACAATTAGATAATAATTTCATTGGATATGATGTGCTTGATGATAATTGTGGATATTTAAAATTATAGCTTAAATGATGTTACAATATTAGTGCTTATGTTTCCATAAGATATATACTCATACAAGTGTGCAAAATTGAATATAGGTGATATATCCATGTCCTCTGGTAACTCCATGTCATATCATTTCCTAAATCAAATTTCCTCAAGATCCTATACGGTCCAAACTTCATCATCTTCAACTTGTTATATGTTCTAAGAGGAAATCTACCCTTCTAAAAATATACCATTGCTTCATCCCCTACTTCAAATTCCTTATGTCTCCTTTTCATATCATCTCTTTCCTTATATGTCTGATTCATCTCCTCCAAATGTTGTTTTATCTAAACATGTAATCCATTCATGTACTTTGCAAATTCTTCTGCTTCAGCACTCCTCTTGTTCTCATGACTAATATCCCTCAATTCTGATACTCCCTTAGGATTAAAAACAATAACTATCTCAAATGGTGTCTTCCCTATACTCCTATTCACTAAATTATTATGTGCAAAATGTACTTGTGCTAAGATTAAATCCCAATTTCCAAGCTTTTCTCCAACCAAAAATCTCAATAAATTTTACAAACTCCTGTTCACTACCTTTGTTTGTCTATCAGTTTGTGGATGAAATGTAGAACTAAACTTTAAATCAGTATTCAGCTTCTTTGAAAGTGTATTTTAGAAAATATATCTACCACCAAAAATATAGAATCATTACCTATTTGTATTTTTAGTAACCCAAGTACAAAATCCATGCTAATATCCTCCCAAGGTCTAGTCGACACTATCAAAGGTGTATACAATCCAATATTCTGACTACTTCCTTTTGCAATTCGATAAATTCTATATCCTTGAAAAAAATTCCTTACATCCTTATGAATCTATGGCCAAAGTATTTCTCACTCACCAAAGCCACTATCTTGTCAATACCAAAATGTCCAACTAATCCTCCACAATGCTTTTCCTTAATCAAATTATCTCTCATAGAAATCTTTGGTGTACAAAATTGAATTCCTCTAAATAACATACCTTCCTGAATGAAATAGTCCAACCATTTTCTTTGGTTTGCAACAACAGGTTCTCTACAAGCTTTCCAAGGTTCTGCAAAATCAGGGTCTTCCTCATACAAAGTCTTCAACTCATCAAATCCTAATGCTTCAACTCTCATCTTAGTCAACAAACTTCTTCTACTCAAAGCATCAACAACTTTATTTGATTTACCACTCCAATGTTTCAACACAAATGTATAAATCTGCAAAAAATCAACCCATCACATATGTCTCTGATCCAACTTACCTTGACTATTCAAATATTACAACAAATAATGTCTCCATTTCTTCCAAGCTTTAACTATGGCATAAAATTCCTGATCATAAACTGAATATCTTCTCTTAACATCATTCAATTTTTCACTGAAATAAGCAATAGATCTACCTTCTTGACTTAACACTGCTCCATTTTCATTTCCACTTGCATCACAATCCACTTGAAATACCTTATTGAAATGTGGTAAAGCTAACACAGGTTGTTTAGTTACCTTTTGTTTCAACAACTCAAAACTCATATATGCTCCATGTGTCCACTTAAATTTGTTTATGTCTCCTCTCATTGTCTCAGTCATAGGATTAAAAACTAAACTAAAATTCCTTATGAACTTTCGGTAGACACTAGCCAATCCATGAAATCATCTGACTTCTCCAACACTATCAGGTGTAGGCCAATCAACAATTGATTTCACTTTCTTAGGATCCATTTTCAATCCTTCTGTAGATATCACAAAACCCAAATATATTATCTCATTTGTCATAAAAGAACACTTCTTGATGTTTATCATAAATTTATCTTCTCTCAACCTCTACAACACTTGTCTCAGATGCAACAAATGATTTTCCTTTCTCTTACTAAAAATCATAATGTCATCAAGATAAACATTCATAAACTTACCCAAGAATTTCTTCAATACCTCATTCATCAATCTCATGAAAGTACTCAATGCATTACTCAATAAAAAAAGAATCACTAACCATTCATACAATCCTTCATTTGTCTTAAATGCAATCTTCCACTCATCTTCTTCTCTAATTCTGATATGTTGATACCCACTCTTCAAATCAATCATTGTAAAATTCTTCTCTCTACTCAAGCAATCTATTATGTCATCCATCCTAGGAAATGGAAACCTAAACTTCACTATTATCCTATTTATCACTCTGGAATTAGTACACATTATCCTTTATCCATTCTTCTTAGGTGCTAAAACTGTTGGTGTAATGCCCCGCCAGGGAACCCAGGAGAACTAACCTAAACACGACACTGAGTTAACAAAATAATTTTTTTTTTTTAAAACCATTTTCATTAAAACGATAACCTTTAACATATGTTTTTATTTTATAATTTATTTAATTAATTTTTTTAAACTCTGGTTAAAATAATAATAAAAAAATAGACTGTGTTTTTTTTAAAATAAAAACAACAAGCTCTCTCTTTTTTTTCAGCATTAATAATAAAAGAAATCCTTCTTTTTCAATAGTAAAATTAATTAAACTATTTTTATATAATAAGGGTATTTTTTTCCCAAAAGCCCCAAAGATAGTAAATAGGGTTTTTTTTTTCAAACATGCAATTTGACAACAACAAGAATGATATCCTGATTTAATATTAATTCATTGATTTTCAAGAAGAGTTTTCTTGTTTCTAAAGCATGCAAAATAACTCATTTTTATTGTTTCCTTCCAAATCTAGACTCAATTTTGGTAAGCACCTGATGAAGGAAATTTTTCTACTCTTCAAGGTGAGACAAACACAGATCTGAGGGTTTGAAGCAATTTCTCCAACAATTACCAATTTTCATCAAAAGAAGACATTTTCACTCAAATTGAAACCCTAAAGGAAATTCCAAACATAATTCTTTCATACGAAGACCCTTATGCCCAATTGACATTCAATACCCAGAAATGAAACCTTTATGCTCACAATCACATATTTGATAAGCAACCATTGAGGAAAACACAAATTGAAACCAAGATCATATTTCTCAATTCTAAATCAATGAAACTACCAAATACCCAAACAAGGAAGATCACACAAAGGGTCCCATCTTTCAGATGCATTGAAGACGGGGATCTGAAAGCTAGAATTCAAAAGATGAAGACCCTACCTCAATAACTGATGAGAAGCACAAATTTAAAAAATCCAAGCAAGAAGAATCTACAAATCCTCCCAAGCTTTCTCAAAACTCCAATCACCTGTTTTCTCCTTCTCCCTGATTGAACAACCTCCAAAAAGGCTTCCAATCCAAAGATATAGATAATCCAAGAAATTAGGTTTTCAAACAAGTGAAAACCCTAAAGGGAATATAAATTATCTAGTTATCAATTAAAATAATTCTTTATTTTTAATTTCACTTAAAGCATGCAAAACTCAACTTTATAATATCAAAGCAAAGTGTTAAATTGAAAATGCATGAGATAATATTTCAATTAAATAAATCAATTAACCATGCAACTTAAAGTGATATTAAATAATTCAACAATGCATAATTAATTACAATTAATTGAATTTAATATTTATTAAATCTCAATTACTCAAATCAAGACTTAATAATTAAATCAATTAATTATATATAGGCATTTAATTAATATTTAATTATTAAATAGCCATATATTTCATATATCAAAATTTTAACCTTATTATAGGTGCAATAATTAACATTAATATTCACCATGAAAATTCATCAAATAAATCAAGTTAAAAACATCATTAATCCATCTAAAACCCATCTAAATAGCTAATCAACTGAAATAGACAAACAACTGAAACAGAAACCAAACACACACAAATAGGCTCACGAATCCATGCCACTTGACGGATTCAAATAGGATAGTCAATCAAATTATTTGTCCATCAATAGGACAAAATAAGTGTTTAGGGTATGGATTTGGACCTGATATTATCTCCCCTCTCTTACCATTGAGATATTGCGATAGGGCACGCTCACACCTGCCAATTTAGAGAAGATGTAGCCCAGTACCTGCAAACCTGTCATCACAAAGATGAGCATACATGCATATAATATAGAAAACAATGGTTGAGACTAGTTTATCGTGTGGATCTCACCGAAGCAAGTAACTACGAATCTGTCCCATACCATATCAAGCATGTCAAACAGTAATGAAAAACATATAAATGATCCATGTACATATAAATCTAGGGTCAGTATTATTAGGAAACCATAATCGAAATGACATCCTAACATATACATAAGCATCATGAAATAACCATAAATCATATGCAAACATGAGATATAACACTCTAAGCAATGAATCAATAACATACTGAAATGTGATACATAAATATCCTCCAAACCATCTAAAATAAACCACACATACATGAAAAGGCCTATAAGAGTTCGACAACCGAAACTGAAAAGTAAACTAAAAGGGATGCGATAGTAGGGGGGTGGGGCCGAGACCCCCCATAAAATATGTTTTTTTAATATTATTTTATTTTAAAAACATATTTAAAATTGTAATTAGTTAAATAAAATTTTTGTTTGGTTATTTTAATAATAAATTTTATTTTATTATTAACATTTCTTTTTAATTAATATATTTTATTTTAAAGTTGTTTAATGATTACTTAAGTTTTGGAAATACTACTATAGTTTATAATTATATTTATATTTTAATAATATTTTATACATTATTATTATACATATATTTATAATACTATTGTTTTTAGGTTGTTTATTTCTTTTTTAAAAAAAGTGGATATTTTTATATAGTGGTTATTTTAATTGGAGATGAGGTTATATTAATTTGATTAATAAATAATACTAATATTTTGAGTATTATTATCTTTATGGGTAGTATGCTGACATTTTCTATTTGGTTGTAATTATAGTAAGATGTTAGTAACTATGGGTTGGATTATTTTATATGAGTCAGACTTTATAAATTAATCTATATAGGAGCTTCATTTGCATGTTCTTGAAGATTTAATTATAATCTATTAGTAATTGTATAAGATAAATGGATTTGCATAACTAGGGTTATAAATTTGTTTATCACCATGTTATCATTCAATTTTGAGTTAGCTCCTTCTGGAGATGTACTTATTATGTCATGATGTATTAATCTAGATGTTATTGGAATGATTTGTGTATTCCTTTCTGTTGCGAACCTTATAATGTTTGGAGTCTTTTAGGGTTTTGGGGACTTGATTCATTATGGTACCTTGCATTTGTTTCCAGTGCATATTTCCTTTAATGGTATTTTGGTTCGAATGTCTTGTCTAAACCTAGTGTTTATGTACTCAGGATATGTGATCCTTTGAGAATGTGTCATGTTGTTATGGTTAGTGAGAACTAGTAGTTCCTATATGGGTAGGAACCAGTTTATGAGATTTTATTTGACCTTGAGCTTAGGGTGTGGTTAGTTAGGTGCATCTTAGGGGAGTGTCTTGCAATAGGATTTTGGGGCCCAAAGAGGCCAGCCCAGGGTGACCTATCGTAAGTCTGTTAATAAGTGATAACTTAATAATAAAACTTGGGGTTACATTAAATACAAGATTGATCATGATGCCTTTCTCATGCCTTGAGTGCTTGTAAAGACTAAGGATGAGAATGGGATGATGCCTAGAGAGTAGGTATGATTAGACTCCTCATTTTCATGAGAGGGTATTCTAGTTTCGCATGTGTTATGTTGAGGATCTGGGGTTTAGAGTGGCCAGTCCAGGGTAACTCAAGTTATTGACCATGTGATGAGACTCCCATAGAATGTAGCCTAAGTCTCCTCCATAGGTTCTATTGTACCTTTTATGGTTGTGGTGTTATCATTTAGCTTTTGGATTCAGTATTTGGTTTAGGTTGGTGTTTTGGATATCTTATGTATGTTCCTTTATATTTGGATGGTGTACCTTTGTTTTGATCTTGGTTTTCTAGTTGTCTTGATCTTTCCATCCTTATACTTTTTCTTTAGTCTTTCTTGTTGTGAACAGAAAGCTTATAGGATCTTCCTATGTGTTATTTATGATGGCTTGTATATCTTTGATTGCCTTCATGTTGTATACTTGTGTGAGTGGGCTTGTTATTATCTCCTTGGCATGGTGGGAGTGGACCTTTGGTTCCACGTGGTCAGGTGGTAGTGATTCTTATTACCATTGAGATTTTGATGGTTCTTCTTCATGCTTGGGTGATCTTTGATGCAGTTCTATCTTTTGATTCTTATGGAGACTAGTTCAGTTTCATGAGTTGTATATTTGTAACCATATGTGTATACTAGTTGACATCCTTTCAAGGATGTATTGTGTTGTATTCATCATATTTATCTTTGGAGGCTTTGATCTTATCATATCAGTTGTGATCTTGTAAGAGTGTATCAAATGTAATACCTATGTTAGTTGTTGATCATACTTGTATTAGAGTGATTACTACATACTCTGCGTCATGTGCAGAGGATGTAAGTTATGAGATGTATATTATGGATTCAATTGATGTATCCTTTATGTTATCTCTTTATATTTGTTCTTTGTAGATTATTTTTCTTAAGTAATTCTACGTCAAGGAACCCTTGAGAATTGTTATCTATATTTGATTTGTACTTATTTATATGTCATGTGTCTCATTGCATTGCTTCCACATTTTTATCATTATTGTTTGTAAAAATTTTAAAAAAAATTATTTCATTAACTCAGTGTCATGTTTAGGTTAGTTCTCTTGGGTTCCCTAGTGGGGCATTATAGCTAGTACAACACAAGGACTCAAGATTTCTCTGATCACTCCTTTCTTCAACAATTCTTGCATTTGTCTATTGAACTCTCCATTCTCTACTAGTGTCATATGATGTGCTAATTTATTAGGAAAAAATAATCCAAGGATTAGATCCATGCAATGGCTAATATTTCTCATAGGGTAATCCATCAGGTTCATTATCTAAAATTATGTTCCCATATTCTATGAGAAATACCTTTATTTCTTAGATTGTCCTTCTTTTGTTCCCAAATCATACTTTTTAGGGATCAATGCATAACACATATTTTCACTCTTGAATCCATCTAAGAATTTCCTTCCTTCAACCAAAATAAATATAACACTGGTACAATTCTCATTCTTAGGAGTCTCAATCAAAGGAAACAATACTTGTTTCATCCCATTTGCAACAATAGTATACCTATCATTTCTTCCATCATGAAAATCATGTCTATCATACTGCCATGGTCTACCCAACAAGATATGACACACATCCATATGCATAATATCACAAAGAAACTCTTCATGATAAGATCCTATCTTCAATTTAACTAGACATTGTTCACTTACTAGTACCTTATGATCATCATTTATCCATGCTCTTTGATAAGGCTTCAGATGATTCAATCTTTGCAACTTCATCTTGTCAATCAATTCCTAGGAAGCTAGATTATCTAAACTACCACTATCAATGATGACTTTACAATTTTCCTTCAAATTTACACCTTACCTTGGAAAAAATTCTCCCCAACAATAGATATTAATCTATCTCTTCATGATATAATACTATCCTTTCTATTAGGGCTTCACTATCCTCTGATTGATTCAAAGATTCAGTAGTTTCCTTCTCTACATAAGAAAATTGATCCTTATTCTTTGTCCTTTTCTTAGAATTAATTTGAGTACATTCAAAGGCTCGATGTCATTCTCCACCACACTTGAAAAATGTTCCTCTAAACACTCTTCTTTCATCCCTTCTATAACTACATGATCCACTTCCGCTCTAAAAGTTTCTGTCATCTCTTTGGTATGAATTTTCCTCCTTGAATTCAATCTTTCCTTTTTTTTGATCTAAATAAGACCTTCAACCATTCAAGTTTGTTCCTCTTTGAAATATTCCACCTCTTCCTCTTTGTATTTTCTCATGCATTTTGTTCAACTTCTCTTTAGATTTTAGGGCATGTTGATAAGATTCCTCTATACTTTGCAATTTCACCAAACTAATCTCATATTGAATAGATGTCCTCAAACCATTTAGGTACCTCACAACTCTTTCAACATCATCATCAGAATGACCAGATCTGATGTCCAATCTATAAAATTCCTCAGTATATTCTTTCACAATAAGATCCTTTTTATTTATAATTTGCAACTTTCTAAATAAACTTACTTGGTAATCAGCAGGTAGAAAAATTAAATTTCAATTTGCTCACCATCCTATCCCATGATCTAATTTTATCCTTTCCTCTTCTTTTTCTATCTGTCTGCAAATGTTCCCACCATAAAGATGCATGTCCTCTCAACTTTGTGAAAGCATACTTCACTTTATTATCTTCATTTATACCTTCATAGTCAAAGTATTTCTCCATCTATGTGATCTAATCTAGCAATTCATCTGAATCTAATTTACTATCATAATTAGGTGGATTGAAATCTGGTCTTGCATTCAATCTAGTTAGGGATTTTATAAAACTATGATCTCCTTGTTCAAGTTTGGAGTCAGGCTACTCTTCACCTCCTTTGGTTGGTTCTTCATTTCTTTCTTCTTTTTCATCACTTATATCTTCAATATGTCAACCTCTTCTTTGGGCCTTCTCCACAACTTCCAACCTAGCTACAATTTGTCTCAATATATCCAACACAACTGGATCTTCATCTCTATTTCCACCTCTAGAGTTTCCTATATGAAACATCTTACACAAATCCTCTATAATTGTGAGTCAGATACTCTCTCTTCCACCCCACAAAAAATATATCTAGGACTTTGCAAGCTCAGGAACTATGATCTACTCCACAAGATTTATAAACTTTCTCTAATACCACTTGGTGCAGTCAAGGACAAAGGGAACTTAAAGAGATTTGTCTAATCCTTGTAGCATGAGTCACACAATGGAAACAAGTAACAATAGAGAGATATGCAAGATCAGTCTTATTTATTATTAGAAAATCATATATAAAGGATTTGCAACATGCAGTCACATAGGCTTGATTACAATCAGAATTCCTTACAATATCCTTAGCATCTAGCTACAACAAGATAATATTATGAGAGTTTCCCTTTCTGATCCTTGAATACTACCATTAAAGAGAAAATTCATAAGCTTATAAAGCCTTCATAAATAACATGTCAGCTTAGAAAGATCACATTTCCCAATAAGAAGAAAATGTATTACAAAATATAGGCCAGGACCCAAATTATCAAGTTCTACTTCCAATGAAAGAAATAAGAACTGTGATCCCTCAAGTAGGCCGACCACAAACAAAATATCATCAAGAAATGATTAGTTGAGCTTTTTCGATCAGTAAATCCTTTGCAAGATCATAAAAACACAAACTGGCTAGAAAACATGAAGAACAATATAGGCCCACCAAGAGTCTACAAGATCTCATGCACGAAGTAACCAAATAAAGTACGAACCTAGGGAAAGGTTCCACATGGTTCCATGAACATGATGTAAGGATTAGAACTATAAAAGATATAAATTGAGTTAACATAGAAATAAAATTAGAGATTGATCAAACAAGAAAATAGAAAATAAATGTTTTTGGTTGATGCAAGATTGCTAAGATCCCAAGATGCTTCTACATCACCTTTTTGGGTGAAATCCTGGGTGAAATAGCTAACTCCCAAAGTCAATATTTTTTTGTGTCTATTTCTTTAGAATAAGGTTCTTATGATGGATAATCTTGTCGAAGAGGTATTGTGTTCCCTAATAGATTCTATTTGTGCATGAATGCAGAAGAATATACCTCTCACATCTCTCTCCACTATAACTTTACTTGGGAGATATGGTCCAAAATTATGCAAAAATTGAAACTCTTTTGGGTATTGCCTAAGTCGGTTCAAGACTTCTTTCTCCAATCAAATATTCCTTCCTCCAACTATGTTATCAATTTCCTTTGGTCATTCATCTTTCCACCTCTCATTTGGGGATTCTAGAAAGAGAGAAAAAACATATTTTTTAGGGATATTGCTCTTCCTCCTTAAGTGGTTGCAAAGAAAATCTTAAGAGCTATTGGGGATAACATTAACCATTTGGGTGGTAACATCAGTAAAATATCTATGTTCCATTGCAATGATTATGATTTAAGAGTGTCCAAGGAGTGGCATCTCAAAATGGACATATATAAACCCTTAAGTCAAATTAAGAATCCAAGAGATGGTTTGGTGTGGCTTTATCCTCCTAAGGGATGGGTGAAGATTAATTTTGATGCGGTGGATAAGGGAAAATTGGGGTTGGTTGGGTGTGGGGGAGTGATCAGAGATGAGAATGGAAAATGTCTCACAGTGGTGGCAGTCCCCTTGAGTAGTCAGACCAACCACCTTGTGGAAGCCATGTGATCCTATCAAATCTTGGGGATTTCTAAGCACCTCAATGTCAGAAGGGTTTGGATAAAAGGTGATTCAAATAACATCATCAAGTTCCTAAAGAGGGAGAATAGGGAATCATGGACCATTGATAACATTATTTCCTCCTCTATTTAATTTATTCAAACCTTTGACAAATGCTCCATTTCTCATGTTTATCAGGAAGTTAATATTGTGGCAGATGGTCTTGCTAACATAGGGGTTAAGTCCAAGACAATAAGTACTTGGTATAGGGAGGATAATTTGGCCAAAGAGGTTAAGTCCCTTCTATCCTTTGATTAAGCACATAGGAAAATTGGAAACTTTCCCATCAACTCTTATTATGACAGCTATTAATTATGTTATTAGTGCCAAATATGGTAATTGTTTGAACTACTTGGATATCATTAATATAATGTATGATTCACACACTTTATCGGTTGTTCTTTGCATTATTGGGATTGTTAGATTTTCCTTGTGTAGTCATATCTATTGGAATGATTATGGAAAGTTGGGACTGAGAGGGGAAAATTTTTTATAACTTAAATTGTATACTGTTGTTGTTTTTTATCAATTTCAATAACTTGAAATAAAACATAAAACATAACATAAAATCATTCAAGTAAATAAATTCATAACTCCATGATTTTTTTAATGCACAAATCCTTGGTTAGAGGACAAAAATGCAGTGGGGATGACACCCACAACCTTCACTAACTGCAGTATAAAGGGTGCTTGGTTAGAGCTTACATAGTTTATCCATTTTGATAGCTTACTTGATTAAGATTATACAAAGACTTGTTAAGTCTACCTGGTTAGAGGATTTTACAATCTCTACACTTAGATATGTACCCCTGTTAAAGGTTTTACATAAATCAGATTGGTTAATATCTACCTCGTATTGGGATTTCTGGCTCTCAATACAATAGTATTAACAACTTATAAATGTCTGTTATAATGCATCAATTAAATGCTGACTAGACTCTATGTGCTCTGAAATACTTGTGTTACCTCAATTACAATCTGTAACACTACTCAAATTTTCTCTGTTGTAGAAAAAATATCAACTCGGTGCGCTCTGCTCTGATTTATGTTCTTCAATAAAAACCTTCTTTGTACTTTGTCTCTTTCTCCTCTGTCATTTCAATCCCTCTCTTCTACTTTGTAAATCATCCTTTAAGTATAAGATTTATTACCTTTTAATCTTCTGTGTTAGGTCACTAATAAATTATTTTAACCCTTAGATTTGATTTTTTGCTTGGTGACCATGTCACTTTTACCTTGGTACTTGGTGTTTTTCTTGGAAATAGAAATATTTGATTAACCACTTAATCTTCCCAGATCTTCTCTTTGAAATATTTTGATCGTTGATCGTATAGTAAACTCATCATCATGCATTGTAGTATAACAATTAATACTATGTCACTGTATTAAATGCATCCTTATCACTTTATAATCCATTAAGTAACTCGGTAGATTAACTTACCTTCACTCGATTAACTTGCTCTTCTATACTCAGTAACTATCAACTCGGTGTACTGTCTGTGCTCTCGGTGTTTGGTAAACTATGTGCTCTTGGTGTAGTGTCTGCAGTTTACCAACTTCAATGCCTTGCTTGGTGTACATTACTGACTAGTCATATATTTGATTTTCTTCCTTTTACCAATTGAATTGACTAATTCATATGAATTTGTCCAAACTAATGACAACCAAATATTCTATAGAGATAATAGTCTCCCCCTTTGACATTAGTTGAGCATTTTGACAAAAAATTTAAAGTCATCAAAACTTAGTAACTCCCCTTGGATGTTACTTACTATACAACATATGTACAACTATTCTCTTCTTTTTCTCCTTTTCACATATATACTTTTTTTAAAAAAAATTTCCATTCTCTATCTGTTTTTATTATTATTTTCAGACTAACTATTTTCCCCCTTTTTTGACAAAAGTCTCAACAATAAAATTTAAATATCAAAAATGTGTTTATACCTCTACTGCAATCTGGCTAGTACAATCTCCCAAGTTTTTTTGGGATTCTGTAATATCACAATATGCTCATTGGTATCTGCC
This sequence comes from Thuja plicata, assembly GCA_018584345.1. Classification (NCBI taxonomy): domain Eukaryota; kingdom Viridiplantae; phylum Streptophyta; class Pinopsida; order Cupressales; family Cupressaceae; genus Thuja; species Thuja plicata. Next base: position 3,440,487 of record MU224125.1, read on the forward strand.
GATAGATCAACTATAGTATCCAGGATGCTAACCTCTAGAAAACTTGCTAGTTCCTTTCCTTTCTTCAAGTGTATCTGCATTGATTTCATGTGGGGAATAACTAGTTCTTGCACTCAAGCAAATCTAATCTCATCTTGTCTTCTTCCTATCTTAATGAGAGCTGAACTCTAATAAGTTCCTATATCTTTGAGTAACATGTCTGGAAATCTCCAGGCTTGGTAGTTAGCTTAGCAAGCTTCTTAGTCAACTCTTTCTTGATATTTGCCTCCTTCTTAATGTCCTCGGTATAATTAGAAAGAATACAAATTTTCTTAAATAATGAAATGATGGACTTCAATTTTTCTTCAACTATGAAACATAACTCAGAAAGAGTTAGCTTCACTATAGAAATGTTCTGAAGTAGGCCCTCCATCAATTTCTTGCACCCATGTTGGTCACTATCCTCAGGGTGCTTCCCTTAACCAAAAATCTCTTTGAATGTTTCTTCAATGCATCTTCAATCTCAGATGGTGCCAGGTTGAGAATAGTATGCACAAGAGATCTTTCTCTCATTTATTTATCAACATTAATTGCATACTTCCAACATGCATCAATTTTGTTGTAGATTTATTCAGGTAGCTTATCTACAATCTCAATAGGAGTCACTCTATGTCTCATCAATTTCAAAACAACTACATCTTTTATATTTTTCTAGTCTTCTTCATTTCTCTTCAAATACTTTATTTTTATAAATCCTATGAATCCTCCTGATTCCTTTAATCCTTCCAAAAAATCATCAAGACTTCATGGAGCTTATGGGAGATGAGCCATTGGAATAGATTTATCTGGCTCATCAGATTTAGTCGCACTATCTGATGTAGAAATTTTTTCTAGTTTCTAATGAGAGTCAGCCTGAATTTTCTCCAAGGTCTCTTAAAGGACCTTATAGGGTATTATCAATCCCTACCTTGAGGAAGTAACTAAGATCTTCACCTCAAGTTCTCTAGACCTGGTTCCCACCATTAAGCTACTATTTCTTGCTATTGCATCTTCTAGGAAAGATTCATCCTCCAAGCTAAACTGAATGGTTCAATCTGAAAAACCAAACTCAACTTATTACACATAAAAAACATAACATATTACATAAGATAGTTCACAAATACTCTATGTATTTCTATTCAAAATCTAAAATCTATTACATGTACAATCCTCTACTTTGTATCTCTCTTTTACATTGATTACCAACTTCTAACTATATAGCCATCTCTCAAAAATATCTCGCGTGCTCCAACAACTTTAACAAACTTAGCAAAGAAGGCATGGGAGATCAATAAATGACCCTCCCATCACTGGAATGGGTGCCCCTGTTCATCAAAGAAAAAAATGACATGTTGGGAGCCATTGCAGTTGACCCAGCTAGTCACAAATGTCACATCCTATGTTTCCTAGACTGTTAACCAACATTAACCAAGAAACAAACTACCATTACCGAGCACCAGTCCAAAGTGTTAGAACAAACTTGTATTCAACACCCGAGCATCAGTAAAAAAACCCAAGCCATAGAACTGCCCGACCGTCAGTAAAACTTGATAAAAAGTATTTCCTAAGCAACAATAGTAATACTTGAGCACCAGTATCTCACTACCCTTTCACCAATTATGGTTCTTAGTGCCTTGGTTGGATTCTCAGAGGTTTAAAAACTATCTCAACACACACTTAAACTAAAAACAAGCTAAAAAGAAACTATGGTGTTTCTTCACCGATTGACCTCGGTCATTACAAGAATGGTAGAACAAAACACCTTACAAACTTAAAATGCTTCTAACCTAGGTGCTCCTACACTAGACTCCCCCCCAAAAAATAAATCAACTTCCAGGTGATTGGATCAAGTTAGGATTGATGCCTAACTTCTTGAAATTAGTTTCTTGCACCCATGTTGCCTCTGAATCAACTTTCCCTTGCCATTTGACTAAATGTTTCATGTAGGTCAGCTTTCTAGTCTTCTCGGCCACTCTTGAATTTAGAATCTTCTCTACCTTCATTTTTAGTGCAACAGGAAATTTGAGTGCTTTGAGATCCTCGGTATCTGTTGTTAGATCAAAATATTCTTCTAGAATTGGTCCTTTATAAGATACCAGATCTGCCACATTGAATACTAGGGATAATCCTATGTCTACAGGAAGATCGATTTTGTAGGCATTAGACCCATACTTTTCTAGAATTGCACAAGGGCCTATCTTCCTCATCTGATGTTTACTTGGAAATCCTTTCTGCAAACTTTCTTTATTTAGGTGCACCATGACCAAATCTCCAACTTTAAATTGAATATCTCTTTTCCCTGAATCTATCTTCTGCTTGGTGTGATTTGTATTCTCTACTAATTCTTGCTTTACTGAATCATGGACCTCCTTCATGGATTGAGAAAAATATTCAGCATACCCACTCCTCTCTGCATTTCTTCCAAGATCCCTGAGTTCACATATACCTCTGGGATGAATCTCATACACTATTTCAAAAGGACTCTTTCCAGTGGATCTATTGACTGTGTCATTGTATGAAAATTCTACTTGATCAAGTAACTGATCCCATGATTGTGCATACTCCTTGGTGAGGCATCTCAAAATATTTCCTAAGCTTTGGTTTACCACTTCAGTCTGACCATCGGTCTATGGATGATATGTTGATCTAAAGGAAATATTTGTACCAAGCTTTTGCCATAAGGTTTTCCAAAAGTGACATAAACTTAGAGTCTCGCTTTGATACAATAGTCAAAGGAAATCCATGTATCCTTACTGCTTCTTTAAAGAATATATTTTCTATGTAACATTCATCATGTGTGGTCTTGCATGGCACAAAATGAGCCATATTTTTTAACCTATCAACAGTCACAAAGATGTTTTCCATTCCTTGCTTGTTCTTTGGTAGTCCAACTACAAAATCCATACTAAGGCATTCCCAAGGTCTATTTGGGATAGGAAGGGGCTGATACAATCCTACATTAGATGAAGTCCCTTTTTCCTTTTGATAGACCATACAAGTCTCTACATACTTTTGGACATCCCGATTCATTCTTGGCCAATAGCAATACCTCTTGACCAACTCTAGAGTTTTATTCAACCCAAAATGACCACTCAATCAACCATTGTGCTTTTCTTGTACTAGGTTCTCCCTCATAGAATCTCTCAGTACAAAGAGTTGTCCTCCTTTAAATAAAATACCTTCTTGAAGATTATATTCCAATTACTCACTATGAAAATGATTTTGATAATCTTGACATACCTTGTATGTTGTTGCAAAGTCTTCATCTGCTGGATACAGATCCTTGAAGCATTCAATGCCAATGCTTCTTAGGTGAACTTCTTGTACTATGAGTAACCTCCTACTCAATGCATTTTCTACTTTATTTAGTACTCCCTTCTTGTTATTTATGGTGAATGTGTAGGCTTGGATGTACTCCACCCATTTCATGTGCTTATGGCTTAGTTTATCTTGTGAACTCAGAAAAATCAAAGCCTGATTATGGCTTGGATGTACTCCACCCATTTCCTTAGTGGTTGCACTAATGCATAAAATTCCAAATCATATGAGGAATACTTTCACTTTGCATCACTGATTTTCTCACTATGAAAAGCTATTGGCTTTCCTTCTTTACTCAAAACTGCAACGACAACAATGTTGCTATCATCACACTCCATAGTAAACAATTTGTCAAAACTAGGAAATGTCAATATTGGTTGAGTTGCTATCCTCTTCGTCAGATGCTCAAATCCTTCATCATCCTTCTCATTCCATTGGAATTTGGATTTCATACCTCCTTTGATGGTATCTAAAATAGGTACACTGATTTCACTGAACTATTTGATGAACTTCCAGTAGAATTATGCTAAACCATGGAAGCTTCTTACTTCAGTAGCTGACTTCAGTGTAGGCCAGTTCACAATTGATTCCACCTTGCTCATATCCATCTTCAAGTTACCCTCTAAGATAACAAAACCTAAATATACCAACTCTTTCTTCATAAACTCACTCTTTTCCAAGTTGATTGTCAACTTTTCCTCATGCAATCTTTTCATTACCATTGTTAGATGTCTAAGATGATCCTCTTTTTTTTTTCTAAATACTAGGATGTCATCTAAGTACACTACAACCCATTTGCCATTGAAGTCCTTCAAAACCTCATTCATCAATATCATAAATGTGCTTGGGGAATTTGACAACCCAAAAGCCATAATAAGCCATTCATAAAGTCCTTCGATAGTATTAAAAGTAGTTTTCCACTCATCTCCCCTTTTAATTCTTATCTGATGATATCCACTCTTAAGATCTATATTGGAGTAATATCTAGCTCCACCAAGACAATCCATTAAAACTTCTATCCTTGGTATGGGGAACCTATATCAAATAGTAATCCTATTTATGGCCCAGGAATCAGTACACAATCTCCAAGTACCATCTTTATTTGGGGCTAGGACTGTGGGAACAACACATGGAATTATGCTATCTCTAATCAACCTTTGGTCAATTAGTTCTTGGATTTGGTTAGAAATATCTTCATTCTATTGTGGGATCATCATATAAGCAACTGTATTTGGAAGTGAGGCTCCTAGGATAAATTCAATCTGATGACTAATAGACCTCTCAGGTGGTAGGGTAGTTGGTTGACTATCACTAACTATGGCCTAGTATTGACTTAACAACCTTTGGATCTCTAAAGGAAACTCTTCCCTCTTATTTCCCTTTTCACTTTTTGGTTTCAAAACCAAAGCAAAGCCTACTCCATCTTCTTCTAATTTCTTCAAGAATTCTTTCTCACCAACCAGTAGTAGGTTGGGACCCCTTTTTTCTCTTTCTCTTCTTCCAAGGTTGACTATACCTAAAATTTATTCCATCTTTCTTGAAGGAATAGGAATTTTTAACTCCATCATGCACTGCAGCTCAGTCAAACTGCCAAGGTCTCCCAATAGTAGATGACACACATCCATGGGCAGGACATCACACAAAACTCTGTCCTTACACCTCCCTTTGGAAAATTATATCCAAGCTTTCTCATTGACTATTACATGTTGATCTTTATTCAACCAAGTAACTCTATAAGGATTAGTATGAGGAATCCTTGTCAGTTTTAACTTCTCAATAGCTTCTAAAGAAACTTTATTATCAGTAAATCCTGAATCTATGATAACTTTACAGACCTTACCGAGTACCTTGTAGTTGACTTGAAAAAAATATCTTCTTTGGCTTGGCTCTTCTTTGATGGGTTCTTTGAGGAGTGCTCTACAAACCATAAAATGCTCTCCCATCTCTGAACCTATGGAAACTTCTGCAGTCTTGCTGCTAGAAGACTCTTCTTGCACATAGTTGGCTCTTTTCTCTCCTCATTGTGAAGTAGAACTCTTTGGAGGACACTGATATGCAGGATACCCAAACTATTGACAGTTATAGCACTTCATTGAAGAGAAGTAAGATCCTCTTCCTTGATTATCAGTTCTTCCTCTTGAACTATTATTTGAACCTCTTCCTTGGTTGTAACCACCTCTAGTGTTACTAGATTCTCCTTGATTCTCTATGAATTTGGACTCACTCTGGTTCTTAGCTTCATAATTCCTTCCTCCATATCCTCCTCTATGACCTCTATTGTCACTTCCTCTGTGTCTACTATTTGAGTCTTGTTTCTTCTTGAACTTCTCTTCCACCTTGAGGGCTATTTGATAGAATTGGTGTATATTCTTGGGGCTTAAGAGACTGATTTCTTCTTGAATACTCCATTTGAGGCCATTCAGATATCTTTCCATTTTTAGGCTTTCTTATTCCACTACATGGGACCTTAAGCATAGCTTATGGAATTCTTATGTATAGGCACTGACTTCTAAGTATTTCTATCTTAGATTCTACCTTTTCTTGTGCAACTACACTTCATAATCATTAGGAAGGTAAGTTTCCTTTATCTTAGCCACCATACCTTTCCAACTGGCTATGGGGGTCTTTCCTCCTTTTTTCCTTTCATCTTGGAAAAAATTCCACCAAATGAGAGCAGTTCCTCTCAACCTTGTCTGAGCTATTCTAACTTTCTGAGCTTTGGTCACATTATCACAATCAAAGTGATTTTCAAGACTTTCTATCAATTCCATGATTAATTCTGGATCCATGTTACCACTAAATAGAGGTACACCTTCTAAGGAATTACCACTCATTTCCTTCAACCCTTTCAAGAATGGATCCTCTTGAAGCATAGGGTCTAGATTTGGAATCATGTCCTCCTCGACCACTAATTTACCCTTTTCATCAGCTTCTCTCATTAGTTCACTGACTTCTATAGTTCAAATTTGCACTTCTTCTAACTTGCATGCCATTTCGGCTAACTGCTCTTTCAAGAGTCTATTCTCCTCCTTCTTCTCTCCAACGTCTCTTGCTAGCTTTGCATTGGACACCATGTTGGATGAATTTATAGACTCTTTTGAAAATCACACCCAAACAACACAAGCCCAATCTTCTTTCTTTCTCTGATACCAATCTGATGGAGAATTCCGGTCTAGTTTCTATTGAGAGTTAGCTTGAATCTGCTCCAAGGTCTCTTAATGGACCTTATAGGGTATTATCAAACCCTACCTCAAGGAAGTAACTAAGATCTTCACCTCAAGTTCTTTAGACCTGGTTCCCACTGTTAAGCTATTGGTTCATGCTATTGAATCTGCTAGGAAAGATTCATCCTCCAAGATAAACCAACTGGCTCAACCTGAAAAACCAAACTCAAATGATTACACATAACATATTACAGAAGATAGTTCCCAAATACTCTCTGTATTTCTATTCACAATCTGAAATCTATTACATGTATGATCCTCTACTCTGTATCTCTCTTTTACATTGATTACCAACTTCTAACTATATAGCCATCTCTCAAAAATATATTGTGTGCTCCAACAACTTCAAAAACCTTAGCAAAGAAGGCATGGGAGATCAATAAATGACCCTCCCATTACTGGAATAGGAGTCCCTATTCATCAACAACAAAAATGACATGTTGGGAGTCATTGCGGTTGACGCTGCTGGTCACAAACATCACATCTTGTGTTTCCTGGACCGTTAACTGACATTAACCAAAAAGGAAACTTCCATTACTGAGCACCAGTCCCGAGCGTCAAAAAAAACTTGTCTTCAACACCCAAGCGTCAATCAACAAACCTGAGTAGCAGAACTGCTCGAGTGTCAGTATAACTCGAGCAACAATATTGCCTGAGCACTAGTGTAACCTGAGAAGAAGTAGTTATGCTTCCCTTTCACTAATTATGGTTCTTAGTGCCTTGGTTGGATTCCTAGAGGTTTAAAAACTATCTCAACACACACTTAAACTAAAAATAAGCTAAAAAGCAACTATGGTGTTTCTTCACCAATTAACCTTGGTCATTACAAGAATGGTGGAAAAAAACCTTACAAACTTAAAATGATTCTAACCTAGGTTCTCCTGCACCAATATATTTTCTAAGTGTTAACTTTCTTTGTGAACTTATAGCTGGTTTACCTCCTTGAGTTCTTCTGTAAGCTTTACCTTTCGGTTGAGCAATTACAACAACTTCCTTTTCCTTTGGTTTCACTGAAGATCTGTTGTTTATTTCAGTGCCTCTTGTTCTAGGTGAAGTTACAAAAAAAATTAAATATTTAAATAAATCCAATCTTCAATTCAAATAGGTAACTCCAAATTACCTCTTCAGTTCAAAAAGGTAACTCTTGGTCAACTTTTCAGTTAACTAAACATCCCCTCTTCTCTCCAAGTTAAAGAGGTGGAGTAAACTGGTTTCTTCTCAGTTAACTAAAATATTACATCTTCTCTCCAATTTGAAGAGGTGGAGTTTACTGGTTGCTCCTTAGTTAAAATAAATCATTACCTCTTCTCTTCATGTTGAAGAGGTGGAGTTTACAGGTTGCTTCTCTATTAACTCAAACATCACCTCTTCTCTCCTAGTTGAAGGGGTGGAGTTTACTGATTACTTATCCTAGTTCCTCTTGATCTCAACCATTCATTCTCTAATCTCTGGGATAAATCTCAACAATTCAAATCATTTTCCATATTCTATATAATCAACCCTTCACAACCATTTGAAGGATCCAGGATTTCAAGCTTTTGTTCACACTTACTCTGCAAGATTCTCGTACAAAACATTCTTGTGATCATAATCAATATCATTTTCTCAACACTCCCAAGTCATAGACATTTTCGATGCCAATATTGAGCACCATACACAAATTATATCAGGAGTAGAGAGAAGAAATATAAGCCTCGAGCACTATGGTTTGCATTCCTTTGTTTTCCTCTATCTTTGCTTATTATTTTATTGTTCATAGGTTCATTCTTAGTAGTTCGATTGATTTATTTTATTAAAAATTGGTACTACTAACCCTTGTTAATTTGATCTTGGAACAAGATTGGATCTATACATTTTGGTGAACCCAACGTGAATCGAACAACCTGATAATCACTTGAAGATGAAAAATAGAATTTCCCAGCCTCAGCCATACAGCCACAGATTTATTTTTTCTTCATTTATTTGATCAACTTGTAATTTTACAATTGATAGAAGTTTACTGCAATTGAAGAAACTTTTCTTCAATCAATTGGTTTAATGCCACAATTGACTTATGGGTTTTTCAATCATTTTCTATCTTTCTGTCTTTATTTCTAGTATTTTTCCGCAATTGACCGATCTATTTCAAAATCGCTAGAAGAATTTTACAATTGCCCAAAGATTGCCGCAATTGACACAATATTACTGTAGTTGACAACATTTTACCGTAATCACCCACCATAATTTCGCATCTGACAGAATCATTTTGCATCTGACAGAAGAATTTTGCAATTTCTCTATTTTATCAATTTATTAATCAGATCTGACTTTTTTCTCAGTTTTTGTGCACAAATGAGCAAATGACATATGGCTAAAATGATAATTAGATGAACCCAGGGTTATAGATCTCTAAGAGAATCCATAAGAAGACTGCTAATTACCACACACACCAAAGGGAAATCTTGGCAATCACAAAAAAAGATCAAAGAGAATCCTTTAATAGGTATATTGATTCTCTCCAACATTTTGCAACAAAATACAAGGTTACTATTAACCTTAACATTCTTAACAATCTTAGAGTTGCTTAATATTATTCATTTTGATTGTTAGAAGGTTTCAGTACTAATCAATTTTTGACAGGTTGTGGTGTGAAAACAGTTTAACAAAGAAACCTTAAATCAACTCATTTCTCTTTTTGGTGCTTAAAATGAAAAGTGTATGCAAAACATCACAATCTCACTTTTCCAATTTGGTGCTTACAATTGACATGGTGATTGAAAATTTAACAAAGGAAAAAACTCATTTAATTTGGTAAATTAAAATTGGATAAGAAATCTTCATCTACTTTGGGCTTAAAACTGAACACATGTGCATGTATAGATGATAGCTTAGTTCACACTTGAAATTTTGGGTGCTTAATCGATTAACTTTGTGTCTTGAGTTTTTGGTGCACTTGCACAAATATGTTAGATTAACAACCTTTATACTTTTTTAGAAAGGCATGTCTGGGGAAAGTGCATCTTCCTCAGAGGACAACCTTAAACCGGTAATCCTTTCGATCAATATATAAACAAGACGCAAGCCAAAGCTCCATTTTATATCTAACCAAGCTCAGTTGAGGTATGTTGATGATAGCCTAGATTGGGTGAAGTATCCCTAAGTAGCCAACATGGTCAACTAGGCTCTTAAGTGTGTCACACACTTACAAACCGATTGGATAGACTCCATAGAACCTATTACAACCCTGTTAATTAGAGACCTACTTGTTTCACCTTTGAACAAGTATCTTATTATAGTGCAAGGGGTTGCATAATTTTCCCCCAAGATTCCCAACATATGTGTTCTAGGATATTGTGTTGATGAAAGATATCTTCATTAGCACGACAACATTATCTGGCAATGGAAAAAAATGGGCACCTACGTCATGGATCTTCGTGTCCTAGTAGTGTGACAATTGATTTGTGAGACAAAAAACATCAAAGCATTGGGCCTATAATATTGCATCTTGAATCCAAAATTGACTTAGATTAATCTGACTATCTTTGTTTCAACCATGTGAAAACATTGCAACTTGAAAAAGTTGTAGAACATACACATTTCATTCCTGGATCTTCAAAACACTGTGTCTATTGTGCTTTCTTGTATGATCAGTTTCTAAAAATGCAAAACCAACATCAAAAACTATAAAAAAGAGTCAAACCTATTTGAGGTCTAGTGTGTCAACCAAGATTTGTTCCAGAATCACATCATTGTTCCAGAGATATCTTTTTTATCAGATAGATTCCCAATTTTTATAATTTTCAAGACTGTCACACTTTTCCACAATTGATGGATATTTTCCGCAATTGACAGAACTTTACCGCAATTGATCCCTTTATTGCCATAATTGACCCTTTAATTTCCACAATAGCTGAACATTTTCCGTAACTAACCTTGCATTCTGCCGCAATCGATGGAATTTTTATGCAATCAACCTATCAACCTGTGCATTTATTCTATCAGAAAATTTGGATTCCTCTGTCAGCACTCTGCATTTTTATCAATCTAAAACCTTGGAAAAGATTCCCCATTTCATGTGAAAAATTATTTTACACGTCCCAAGAAATAACGAAGAATTTGTGTGAAACTCAAAACATTAAAGATCATCACTCTTTGACAGTTTGACTTGTTAGGTCTGGTTAAAACTTTTCCAAAACAATGAGTCCTTGGTCTACATTTACAAAAGGGTCTTATGTAAGTTTTTGAAACCATTGCTTTCATGTTTCAAAGTGTAAATTTGGTCTTCAAACCCTAAGCGTCAGAGTGGTTTCTAATTTTATATTACCTTTTTGTCACTTCAGTCATGTGTCTACCATGTGTTCTTTTAAAAGGGGATGCGTTCAATGATTTGTAAGTTCCTAATGCCTTGGCACTTTATTAATCCCTAAGTCTAAAGCCCGCAAGTATTTTGTTAAACCATTATGTGTCGAGCTAGTATGTTTTGATCTAATGGTCCACTTAATGACTTAGTCTCCAGATGCACAAAATCTATCTTATAAGTCATTAAGCGATGATGACACATGTTTTTGGTGGGTCCAAGCATCAATTAAAGCTTAGTAAAATAATGTGCAGTTCCTATTTCATCCACCGGTCCAATTAATGGATTAATCTCAACATGATCAAGATCTACAGTATAAGTCATTAAGTCTGAACGATGCATGTCCCTACAGTGACATGGACCCTATTGCAAAGTTTAATAGAGATTAAAGTGCAGATAGATCCAATGGTTCACTTAATGGCTTAATCCAAAGATGTGCACCATCTAATGTATAAGCAATTAAGTGGTGATGACGCGCGGAAACTGGCGGGCCCGAGACTTGTGAACAACTATTGTTAAAATATAGTAAGATTCCCTTCTGATCCATTGAATGACTTAATTTCTTAACCAAAATATGTATAAGATCTATCATGCAAGTCATTAAGCCATGTTTCCACATGTCTAGGAGATGACATGGATTCCATTAATAGTAAAAGTGATTGCAGATTAAAGGGCTAACAATTCAAAAAAGATCTTACGGCTGACTTGATGGCTTAATGAAAAAGTGAATGAGATCTAACATGTAAGAGATTAAGTTGTGATGCCACATGTCCCAGTGAGTCTGGCTGAGGTCATAAGGAAGGAATTAAAGGTTGAGCATCTAAATATTGATCGGACGGTTGACTTAATCGCTTGGTGTTAAAGTGATCAAGATCTAAAGTATGAGTGATTAAGTCATGCTCACGCATGGCAGTTGATGGGCCTGGTGCAATGCAAAGATAAGGTAAAGAGGATGTATTTTGAGAAAGATCAGATGGCTTGCTTAATGCCTTAAAGTGGATACATACGAGATCTAATGTTTAAGCAATCAAGTCATGCTGACACATGTCTAGAATGAATAGTGGTTTCCATGAAGTAATGAGAGTCGCATGATGTATGAGATACTGTTGAGATCTATGGTTTAAATTTAAAGTTTTTAGAATGGTTTCAGTGAACCCTTAAGCCACGAGTTTCAAACCAGATGAATTGATTACTGTACGCCTCCTTTTTGTGATTCGTGGTTCCCAAGCTTTCCAAAGGCAAGGGTTAGTAGAAAATATTTTACCAATGATATAAATCAAGCACACAAGAACTACTAAAATGAATAACTTGAAACATAACCAATAAAATGTACAAGCACAAGAAAGGAAAACAAATGAATGCAAGCCCTGAAGTGCTTGAAGCTTTTATTATCTCTCTCTACTCCTTTCAAAATGTTGTTCTTGATGCTCAGTATTGGTGTCGGCAGTGTCTATGACTTGAGAAGCATCAAGAATTTGCTAATTGAAATGAGTGTGATCGCAAGATGGCTTGAATGCTAGAACCAAACTGACATATTAATGGCGCACGAGAGCTTGAAATCCCTAGATCCTTCAAACAGTTGTGAAGGGTTTATTATATAGGAATTGGGGATGAAATGAACGGTTGAGATCAATCCCAGAGATAGGGAGATGAATGGTTGAGATTAAAAGGAACTAAAGAAGCCATCAGTAAGCTCCACCTCTTCAATTGGTAAAGAGGAGATAGAGTTTGGTTGACTGAAGAGCTAATTGTGAGTTACCTTTTTGAACTGAAGAGGTGGGTGAAGTTACCCATGTGGACTAGAGAGATGGGTGGAGTAACCCATGTGACCTGATTGGAGTTATCTCTTTGAAGATAAATGAATATTTAATTCATTTATTTAATTAATGTTTTCAACATGTGAGATAATTGAATTCTTTTTTATTTAGAATTGCTTTATTTGAATGAAATTAAATTAATTTAATTGGAAGAATTTAATTAGTAAGTTTAAAAATTTGAATTTAAAATATAGAAAATTGAGTTTAATTAATTAATTAATGCTAATTAACCAATTAAGGTTAATCAATTAAATAAAATTAATTAATTTTGGGAATTTGATTAGATGATTTGGGGAATGAATTTAGAGGAAAATAGATGATTAATTAATGATTTAAAATCATTAATTAATAGATGAAAATTAGTGTTTTTAATGTAAAGTCGCAAGCCTATCCATTTTCAGGTGTCTATAATTATAGAGTGTGTGGCCACTTCAGTAAAATTCAATGTGAGAGATTGATTTGATTGAAGCATATAATTCATTGGTTGAGTTCAAAGTTTCCATAACCATCGAAGTGATTGAAGTGAAACTCAAAGTTGCAGCAATCTCGTGCTCTGTGTAACAAATTGCAGAACGGGTAAGTCTTCTTTTGAAACATTAAGATTCATGCTTGCAGTAGGGGTTCAAATTATGAAAGATAAACAGAGTTTTGATATAATCTGATACAAGTATTGATATACTGTTACTGTAAGAAGCCCTAAGTTCATAAAATGGCCCCTAGGATTGAGTTCACTGGTAATGTAGATTACAAAGACAGAAATGTTTGGGATGACCTTATACCATAGTTGAATGGATCTACAAATGATTCTACCCAAATCAAAAGAGTGGTTCCTATAAATCCTCGTTTTAGAGTCAGGGAAGGTTTATATGACATGGGCAGATGGGCCAGGGATGCCAAGGTTAGTACAAATGGTCTTAGTCTATTCAAAATTGCTTTTGGCCAAATAAATTCTCCTACCCCAAACTATAATATATGGGATCTAGATGTAGGAAAATTAGTAGTTCCTAGAGTATTCATGGACACAGATTTGTTAATTACAATAGCCAAAGCCTATGATAAGGTGTCCAGGGTTCTAAGAAATATAGACAGAAATATACTACTAAATGTCTCAGCTGATGAGATAAGAAAAGTTTTCAATTTGAGTGACCTCTCAGTTCAGATGGATGACATAGATTTTGACTATTTCAAAGAGGTATACAAGAATAAAAAGGAATACTTCAGAAATGAGGCCTTAAAAGGGCACTTCAATAAGATAGGGGGTCTAATTATAGTAGGCTCTAACACACAAGAGCCCTTCAAACTAGATTATTTTAATGACAAGGCTAGAGGGATGTATAGTGCTCTATGCCATGTTCTGGGAGAAGATGAGGAGATAACAATTCCTATTCATTTTATGCTTATGGTTGTTCAAATTTTGCATCCACACCTATCTGTTGTTTTGACTATGCTAATTAATTTTCTGACTTGATGCATCAAGGTTTGGTAGGCATAAAGGATTCTAAGATAGTCAAGCCAATGGGTTGGTATTCTATGATGATGTATATGATCTTGTTTAATAATGATGACTATTTTGAAGAAGAAATGGATCTTACCAAATTTCAGGATGATGAAGATTTGCCAATTTAGTTGTGGAGTGCTGACTTGTCTTGGGATAGGAAAGAGGCTAGTTTCATCAATTTTGATAGATCTTTTGCCTCTAGGCTCAGAGCATTGTTATGTACAGAGAACCCTAGGATTCACACAGATGTGTTGAGAATTTTGAGACCAATGGAATATGCTAAAGAGTTGAAGATTGTTCACAATTAGGGTGATTTCATTTATACCCTATCTCAACAGTTATTAGGGTCTAGATTTCAGAGGAACTCCACATTTCCTCCCTTACAGAGTACCACTCAAGATTGGCCTAGAAAAAATTCTTAGGCAACTGGGTGGGTTGCAAGAGGAAGCTTTGACTGGAAAGATGAAAGGTAGTATTTTCCCTACCATCATAAAATTTCACCATTTAATCATTACTAAAGGAGGATTGACCCAGTTTGACAAATACTTGGAGCCATATTAGTTAGCAACGTCAGTGGTAAGATGTGTAGACAAAGAGGGATTGATCATTGATATGTTCAGGAAAAGGACTAAATGTTTGGCTCTAGATCATCAATTCAATTTCCCTGAAGATATAATTAGAATTGAATTTGATCTTATGGAACAAGAGATCAAGAAGGAGAAATGGTTAGCATATAAAAAATATTTAGATTTTATCTGCCATTTTGACAAGACATATGATCCCTTGAAAGTTTTCATGCCCTAGGAAAAGAAGGTAGAATCCTTGATGAGCATGTTTGAAGATATTATGCAATTCTTGGACCAGAAGAACAAGAAAGTAATGGAAATAGAACCAGAAAAGGATAAGGCTAATCTGAGAAGAGCTTCATAGGGAAAGGTTGTTCCATAAGGGAAATATGTGGTCTGCTAATGAAGAGGATATAACACAATCCTACCTAGAGTTGAAAAGACTTCTGATCAAAAGGGGAAAAGGCCAGTAGACACCAGTGACTAAACATTGCCATCTCCAAAGAGGCAGAGGGTGGAAGGAAAAGAACAACAACAAGGTGATATTTATTCCCCTTCTTAGTCTCCCCTGCACATGGATGATTAGAGCATTGTTGAACAATTAGTAAAAAAGGGGAATATAGGGCATATATTTGTTACAACCCAAGAATTGTAAGAAGGAGTGCCAGAGGCACCCAAACAAGTTGCACTGGATCTAACAGTGGCTAAATTTGTAGGAAAAGAGTTGGACCCCATCACTAAACATGATGACCATGCTGAAAACTTAGGCAACTTGCTAGTAAAGAGAGTTATAGGTGCCTCAGGGGTAGAAGCAGCTAACATTACTTTGGAGACAGAAAAGTTTGGTATGAAAGTGGCTGAGAAACAGGATGAGGAAATCAGAAACCTAAGGGAAAAGCATGAAATAGTCATGAAAGCATACAATGAGGAAAAGGTAAAATCCATTGAAAGGACAAGAAAATTGCTATCCTAGAGGGAAAAAAGGTATCTCAATATTCTCCTCAAAGGATGTTAACTCAGGATCCACATCAACCTGGTAGCTCTAGCCCAATTACAACTTTCCCTCCTCCTATGCCATCAAGTCCAGTTACCCACGCTTACTTGGAATTGGAAAAGGAAAAACTAATTGTTGAAAGGACCAAATTGGAAGAATCAAGGAAGAAATGTCTTGAAGAATCCTCAGCATTTAAAGAAGCAGAGACATGGGTAAAACAAAGGTACTCTGATAAATTACATTCCACCCTCATGCTGTGTACTAAGGAAATAAGTCTTTCCACTATTTATTCATTAGGTAAAAGGGTTATTAGCATAGTAAATGAATATGATGCAGACAAGGATCAATTGGGCTTGATCATGGATAGATGGAAAGGAAAGAAGGCTGATTTGAAATTATTCTATTCCATATCCAAGGAAGAAAACAATGTTTATATTGTTTTAACTAGTACTTACAAATGCCTAAAACTAATGGTGGACATGGACATCAAGAGAATCATCACCATCAGAAAGATATAAGCTTTTAGGAGAGAATATTCAAACCAAGGTATGATATGTTTCCTAACTTCTTCAATAAAAGTGGTGACATAAAGAGTGAGGAATTATGGCTAAGACAAATGAATGAGGAATTGACCACTAGGACTAACAACATTGTTACTTTGGAAAGAACAGTTTTGTTTGTCCAAACTATGGAAATTATTAGCAAAGCCTGGGCATTTTTTGAATTATGGAAAGAGAAGATTGAGAAGGAAAGTGCCATTTGGGATGAAATTAATAGTAAAAAAGATGAAGTCATCTATTTTGATTTTCCAAGTGATGAGTTGTATACCTCCCGGAAGGACAAATATGATACAATTGATCAAGAACAAGGTGGCAGTGTGTGAAAGACAACAAGTGGTAGTGTTCCTAATTGGTAAATGAGATAGACAAAGGTAAAGATCGTACATCAACAAGAAAAAAGACAATAGATTTCAGGTGACTGCTTCCAAAAAAATTTGAAGTAGTTACAAGCACCCAAGTGGTCAGAACACAAAATATGTTGAATATTTATTATAAGAAAAGTGGTTATCACTTCATTTGTTATTTTGTCTTTTTGTTGAGTCATTTGTTTTGTCCTTATTCCAAGTGATTCGTAGCTTGTTGCAATCATATTCTATAAAAATATTCCCAAGATCATTGGAAAGCGCTGGAAAAATTGGATTGTAAGAAATTTTGCAAAGTTTCACTCAAAGGGGGAAATATAGTATAGTTTGTACTAGATAGTTGTAAAAAGTCATAAATAAAGTCAAGAGATATTTTGTAGGTTATTGAAGAGGTTATCTCTGAGTACTTTTTGTATGCTATAATATGATTCTCTAAATTTAATACAAAGATCTGGATTCCAATCTCTCTTGTATTATGTGTCTTGTGAGTTTTGAATTTCCTGATTCATTAGCATAGTCTTTCTCTATGTTTATGTACTTATTTGAGAGTTCTGAGCTAGGATCATCTTAAATTAGGCTCTGATTAATGCATAGAGGCATTTGAGATATGATAGGATTTTATTGGTAGTAGGGATTTGGATAATTGTGTTATGACCTAGAATCTTTGTTGAATATTGATTTCAGTATATTGTATCTGAGTCAGAGTGTATCCCAATGGATAAAGCACTGATCTAAAGCTGATAAATTATGTACTATTGCATATCTAGTTGCATATTGGCTATGTTATCCTATAAACAAACATTTAAATCCATTAATTCTATATTTGTGCATGTTTGTTGTGAATTCCTATCTCATGCTCCATTTAATGGTTGATGTTCAATGGGTAATTAGCCAATTATCTAGTATCTCCCAGTTATGTTGAGTTATTGTGAGATTACTGCTTGATAATACTATATAGAAATATCAAAAGGTATTATAGGGTATCCCTCCTTGGTATAGCAGAACATAAAGAGTATAAGTATTGTAAGAGTGCTTGTTAGTTGGTCCTTTTCTTGCATGAACCAATATTTGGAGATGGCTTCTCTATAAAACAATCATAAGAAGAAGAGGTTGTTGTTTTTTTTACAACATAAAAAGAAACCAACAAAATAGCAACTCTCATGGGGAAATATTTTACATTGCAGTGAGTGAGTAAGGCTTTTCAAGTTGAGCTAGACTCCTGGCCTGCTTACTTATTAATACCAGTTGGCTGACCATTGAAGTACAAAGATTTGTCTTTGGATATCCCAGTGATTTGTATTACCATTGAAAATGTATCAAGATAGATGCTTAGACCTTTTTTGATATTTGTAACTCGTGAAAATTTTCCATAATAAAATCTTTATTACTCAAATTTAGTGTGTATTTTACCAGCTATTTTTTGGGTGGAGACTTGAAGGAATCTCTACATCAGTGCTGAGTTACAACCATTTGATACACCATTGTTTAAACTATGAGTTATAAAAATACCAAATCTAGGATGAAGAATCATCTTGAGAATGAGTTGGAAGGTGAATTTACATCTACCTCCAGAGCTGGGAAATCAATAAACATAAATGCTATTGGAACTAATCCCCAATCTTGGAGGAAAAGAAGGAATATAAGAATGGATAATCCTATTCCTCCCAATCATGAAGAAGATACTGTAGAAGTTGAACAAGATACACAGCCAGGATGGGGAGTCTATGGGGGAGTATTAATCTCAAAGTGAGAGGGTTGATGATGTACCTAGGTATACTAGGAAGGTGGTCTGTGGTAAATCCCAGGGACATGAAACAAGGTCCAGATCCAAAATTAGAGGTGAAGAGAATAGGAATGCTCCTAGTGATATGAGCTCTCCCTCATCTGAAAGACCTCATGCCCATTATTAGAGGAGAGAAAGAACTATCATGGAGGAAAATTTAGAATCTGACATGACTCTTGTAGATTCTGAGGAGATTTTTGAAGAAGTAGGTGAATTGGAAAGGAAGATCTGAGAGAAGATTGCCTTGAGACAAAGAAGAGAAAGAGAGAAAGAGGAGAGAATCAAACATGCTCAGATTCAATCTGACCAATTGAAAAGGAAACTATGAGATTTAGAAGCAATAAATGCTACTACTATACCTGAGAAACTTGAACATGAACCTATTGTCCAGCAGTTGTATGACACATAGGAAACCAAGGATAAAGGTAAACAAAAGGTAGAAACAATTGAAATAAAGGATCCAGTGAGTAAAGGGAGTGTATTGGATCCCATGACTAAGATGGATACTGAGTTGGAGAAATCCAAGAGAGAGAGGGAGATCATATCCAAAGAATTAGAGAAGGCTGAATTGGAAGCCTCTTCTCTTGAGATGAAAAAGAAAATTTAATTTCTTAGGAAAACCTCTGGCCCTCCTCCTGCTGGTGCTGGTCCTAAAATGTCTCTAAATTCAGGAATGAATTTACCACCACCTGCTGATTCTGGAAATGCTACTACATCAAATACTCAAGGTAATAGTGTTAGGAATAACAGTCCACAAGACAACTGAGGGGGGGGGGGGGGAATCAGNAATAGTGTTAGGAATAACAGTCCACAAGACAACTGAGGGGGGGGGGGGTGAATCAGTTGTGATATAGATTATTAAACCTTAACTTTATAAATAAAATATGCAAATTTAAATGATAACAAAGTAATATCCAACACCATAACACAATATTTGTTGTCGAGGAAACCCTGTTAAAAGTAAAACCCCGGTGGGAATTAACACCCAAAAATAATGTACTGAGAGTATAATATCCTTGTTAAATGATATTAGCCCTGTTAGGAGCTTGTTATAACATTTCAATACATAGTCCCTATTAGGAGACAAACCTTGCTAGGATTCAAAGGAAATAGTAGGCACACTTCCCAAAGAAGGATAAAGCCACCCTCAAGGTTTTACAATCCACACAAGTGTATAAAGAAAATACACAATCAGAGAACTGTCTGCCAGTAACTGTCTTTGCTTGATTAGTTCCAATGAAGTATCAACTCTGCTTGCATCCAGCAATCAACAAGCTTCATAGTTTCCAAACATACCTTCTCCTTTGTTCTCTATAACTCTTCTCCATAAGAATTTATCTTTCATATATACCCTTACACAATAACTTATTAGGTCATCCAGTTAAGCTTTCCTAATACATAATTAATTAGGTCAGTTAATTAAGGCTTTCCATCATACAAATAATTACATATCCCCTTACTAAGATACACACGATATCTAAGACAAGTATACAACATTTATAATTTATTACATATACTTCTAGATTTGCAATTTATGCTCACAATTAATTTCACACGCTACATGTCTGAAGTCGGCTAGGAAATAGGTCTTCTTTAGAATACACACCACAACTAATGTCATTAGTCTTCAAGCAACAATTGAATTCAATCCATTACTCTAACATATGTCGGCTATCCATCTGTAAGCTTGCAAGTTTTGAAATATCTCTGCCAGAAAGATATACCCGAAACACAGAGACCTACTCTATCCAGAATCACAGTTGCAGTCCAGAAAACCAGTCTTCACCAAATGAACTGTAACATCCACATAATGTAACATAAATTAAAGCGACCTTAGGAATAAGGTCTGCACACATCCTTCTGCATAAATCCAACTTTGATCATTTTGAATCATCTGTATAGTGTCCATACACTCATTCCAGTTAAGTAGCCAGTCTGTCTTCTCCATATAAATATATGTTGACATCAGTGAAAAAAAATGAATATCAACAACATGATCAATAACCAAAATTGATATCATCCAACAAATAGTTCATCTCAAAGGACTCCTGTCTATACAGAAAGGTATAGACAATTTATTTTCCTTGACATTCCTCGTTATCCAAATGAGATTCCTAAAAACATTAGGGATAAACTTCCTAAATTTGCTAGAAATAATATTATAACACGTGAAGAACATCTGAATCATTTTATGGATATTATTGATGATTATGAAATTGCACTTGATGATGTGATGATAAAGTTATTTGTGCAATCATTAACTGAGGATGCTAGGGACTAGTTTAAAGGCTTTCCCCATTAATGTATTGGGTCTATGGATGAAATGAAAGAATGTTTCAGAGATCAATATGGGGATAAGACCAATGAAGGGTTCATGCTAAATGAGTTCAACAACATAAAGAAGAACCCAAATGAAGAAATGGTGGAGTTCAATATCAAGTTCCAAATGGTGATGCACAATTTACTGCAAGTAATGAGATTGGATGATAAGGTATGTATTTCTACTTATCTTAATGCTTTTGATGCAGAAATGGGTTATTTGTTAAGAGATAAGAACCCTATAAATATTAGAGAATCATATAAGGTAGCAATCAATATTGAGACAAACAGAAGAGTTTATAGAAAAGTGGGTAGGAGAGAAGATTGGAAACCAACCAGGTACAACAAGAAAGAATTAGATAAACCCTTGAGTACTAAACCAAAGGAAGATGATAATCTTAAGTTGATTTTGAATGTTTTGAAAAATTTAAAACCTAGAGAAATTAGTAACAATAAGATTTAAAATAATGATAAGCCTTCCTATGGAAATTTCAATAGACAGCCTAGGATGCAAATTTATCCTTATACTACTCAGTGCAAAGATGGGAAACCTACTGTCCCACAAAAGAAGGATAAATATGATGAAAAAACTTCTGATCCTTTACACAAAACCTCTGTAAACATGTGCAATGATAATCCTTGGTGTGTAGCTCACCAATCCCCTCATAGTCCCGAGTATTGTGTTATTGCTGCTAGAATCTTTTCCATTGAAGATCAAGAAGAAAATGAAGAGGAATCCTATGATGATAATGGTTGTGCTATGATTTCCTCACATGGTAATGATGAAACATATTATCAACATGATGATTATGACATACAAGATTGGGAGATTGATAATATGAGATGTAATGCCAAAGGATGTGATGAGACCCCTATCCTTAGAAGACCATCTGATGAAGAAATTTTTGAAATCACAGGAAACATGGTTGCACAAGCAAGGGGAAATTATACTTTGAGAAACAAAATAGTTGGTAGTGCAAATGGAAAACCTGCTGGTATTTTTATCAAGGATACCAAAAATAGTACCCAAAAGCCACAAGAAAAGGAGAAATAGGCTGAAGGTGCAAATAAAATTTTGATAAAAAAGGCAACAAATCGACTAGTCCAAATGTGTATAAGAAAAGATAAAAAC
Organism: Thuja plicata; assembly: GCA_018584345.1. NCBI lineage: Eukaryota > Viridiplantae > Streptophyta > Pinopsida > Cupressales > Cupressaceae > Thuja > Thuja plicata. The sequence continues at coordinate 3,462,414 of MU224125.1, forward strand.
ACCCAAAATTTCCATACCTCATTCTAAAAGGGAGGATAAAACACATAAGGGAGATGAAACAAAACTGAATTCTCAAGTAGAAGATGTGGATTACACAAATCAGAGATCAACCATCTCTGATATGAAATACACCCCTGTCGACATGGGGAAACTTTTGTCTCAAATAACTATTAAGGTACCTCTGTTGGAAATGATGAGGATAGGAGAGCATAAAGCAAAGGATTTAACATGGATGAAGGGTGTTAGCTCTACTAAGATTATGGGACTGGAGCAAAACAAGAAAGTGTCAGACACAAAAGACAAATCAACAAAGGAATTTGATAAGCTTGTGTCAAAGTTTCCTCATATCTACTTGGATACCAATATTTTTAGTACTACTACAAAAATTGTACATCCCTTTTTCTTGACATTGTTGATAAATGGTAAAATGTTGAAAAAATGTATGATTAACTATGGGGAATCTAACACTATCATGCCTATAGAAGTTATGAGATCTATGGGATTGAAAGTAGACACACCACATGAGAGGTGCCAAGTTATGGATTCTAGAGAAGTGCCTATCATCGGTACCATCAAGGATTTGCCTTATAAATTGGCAGCTTTCCCAGAAAAAGTATTAACAATGAGTGTGTTGGCTCTAGACATTCCCCCTCAATATGGAATGTTATTGTCAATAAAATGGAGTGCATCAATGGGGGGGAAGAATTCAATGTGATTTTTCATTTTCCACTTTCAACATTAATGGTGAAAACATAAAGGTATCAAGGGAGACCAGAACTCCTCATATGGTTGAGGAAAAAGATGATACCAATATGAACTATTTCTTAGATAATGAGATGGGATCATTTCAAGTGCAGGAAAATCAAGTTGCAATAAATTACAACCTGCATTGTTGTCTAAAGACATAAATAATTTATCTGAACAAACTAAGTTATGGGTAATGTATTTTGATGGTGCCAGTTCTAGGGAGGGGGATGGTGCTGGGGTTTTATTGATATCTAATCCAAGAATAACCTTCAAATTTTCATTTACTCTATTATTTGCATGTACAAATAATGGGGCAGGATATGAGGCTCTGTTGATAGGTTTGAGATAAGCTGCAAGACATGGAATCAAGTGTATCAGAGTCATTGGAGACTCTAAATTGGTAGTATCTCAGATCATATCCAAATATGATTCCAAGAATCATAGATTGAAACAATACCAAAATGCAGTCTGGGATAATTAGAAAGTTTAATGCATTTGGTATTGACTTTATGGATAGAAGCCAGAATAGAATGACAAATTTGTTGACTAACATTGCTCTAAGGCCAAAAGATATTACTTTTGCTGGAATTTCTGAAATAGAAGTTTAGACTAGGCCTTCAATACTAGACAATGTGGATAGTTGGCAAGTATTTGATGATGATGTGGATATTTAGAGATTGTTGTATTATGAGACAAATCTTGAAAATAAAGAGATAGATCTCGGTAGGTATGTGAAAACCATTAATAGAAAAGATACTATCTTAGGAAAGGAAGTATTGCATTTGAAGTCAAATAAAGTCCCAAAGGGACTAGTTGTTTTAGAAAGAGCCTTTGATAATAAGGATAAACCATATTCTACTACTTTTGTAAATAAGTCTGAAGATTTGGAGGAAGTAAATGTGGGATCAGAGGAAGTTCCTAAAAATTTATTTATTGGTAAAAAATGTCACCCAAAGTTAAGGAGGATTTGACTAATCTTTTAAGGAAGTACAAAAGGGTTTTTGCATGGACGTATGATGATTTGAAGGCATATAATGAGGAGCTATTCCAACATGAAATCCCATTAAAGGAAGATGCCAAGCCTTTTAGACAAAAGAAAAGGCCCATAAATCCCACCCTAAGGCTCAAAATGGAGCAAGAATTGAAGAAGATGAAAGATGTTGGGATAATTAAGCCCATTAGGTATTCTTCCTAGTTTCCAATTTAGTCCCTATTAGGAAGAAGAATGGGGACATAAGGCTGTGTGTGGAATTCAGAAATTTGAATATATCTTCCTTAAAGGATAATTATGGTCTCCCCAATATGGAGAATATGCTGTAGAGAGTCATTGGATGTGAACTAATTTCCATGATGGATGGATTCTCTGGGTATAACCATATAATGGTCAAGGAGTCAGAGTAGTTTAAAACCTCTTTTACTACACCATGGGGAACATATGTATATGTTAGAATGCCTTTTGGTTTAATGAATTTTGGGGATACTTTCTAGAGGGCCATGGATGTTGCATTCTCATATTTCTTGCAAAAATTTCTTGAGGTTTACCAGGGTGACCTCATAGCCTACTCAAAGAAGGAAGAACAACATTGTGAACATCTGGAGAAAATTTTTGAAAGAGCTCTGGAATTTGGGATTTCTCTGAATCCCAAGAAATGCATATTTGGAGTGACAAAAGGTAAATTATTGGGGCACATTGTTTCAAAGGAAAGGGTTAAAATTGATCTAGATAGGGTAGCTTCTATTGAAAAACCCCTCCCAAGAAATGTTAAAGGAATTCAATCCTTCTTCGGTCACGTAAACTTTCTCAGAAGATTTGTCACAAACTTTGCTGAGAAAAGTAGGCCAATTTCCAAAATATTGAAGAAGGATGCAAAAATGGAATGGGATGGAGAAGCCACCCAATGTTTTCAAGAAATAAAGAAAGCTATAAAAGATTCCCCTTTCATAAGAACTCCTGACTATTCAAATCCTATGAACATTTTTTCATTTGCATCTTGTCATACTATTGCTTCTGTGTTGTTGCAAAAAAATGAAGAGGGGTTTGAACAACCCATCGCCTTTTTTAGCAAATCATTACAGATACAGAGCTCAAATATGATATAAATAAAAAACATGCCTATGCACTAGTGAAGGTTGTGAAATATTTTAGATGTTATTTGATAGGTGTTATTGTAGTAGCCTATGTACCCCTAACAACAATTAAGGACATCTTCACTCAACAAGAGGTGTTAGGAAAAAGATGTAGATGGATCAATAGGATTCAGGAATTTAACATAGAAATTCAAATCACTAAGTTGGTCAGAGGAATGGGTTTAACCAAATTGATGGCCAATGCAAATTTGGAAGCAAACCATTTCAATACTCTAGAGGAGGAACAACGACCTTTTATCTATAACCTTGACCACTGTGATTGGTACAAAAATGTTATTTATTAATTAAAAAGAATGAACTGTCCACAAGGGATGGATGAAAATAAGAAAAGGACCTTAAAGCTACATGAAATCCATTTTTCTTTGATAAGAGATGAGCTATGGTGGAGGAATCCTGAACGAATTTTGCTGAAATGTGTTGATAGAGAACAAGCAGACAAGATCCTGCAATAAATGCACAATGGAGTTTGTGGTCGTCATTACATGGCCAAGACTATTGTACATAAGGTTTTAAGAGCAGGATTATGGTGGCCAAGTATCTTTAAGGATGCTCATCAACTAGTTAAGAAGTGTGATGCTTGCCAATGCTTCTCTGGTAAACTAAAATTCTCAGGTAATGTACCTCTTACACCAGTGGAAGTTCAAGCCCCTTTTCAGCAAAGGGGTATTGATTTTATAGGAGAAATAGCTACTAAATCTATTGGAGGACATGCATGGATAATTGTAGCTACTGACAACTTTACTAAGTGGGTTGAAGCAATCCCCACTAAAAGAGAAACTAGTAAAGTAGTAATTGATTTCTTGTTGAAGAACATAATCATTAGGTTTGGGTGCCCAGAGAAGATAATATCAGACAATGCTATGTGTTTTAAATATGAGGAGTATATCAATTTTTCTACTGAATATGGAATTCAAACATCTTACTCTACACCTTACCACCCACAGGGGAATGGCCAAGCTGAGTCCACCAATAAGAGCCTGCTTAAGATCATTAAGAGAGTTCTGGATACAAACAAGAAGGCATGGGACTCAAAGTTAACATTGGCTATCTAGGTAGATAGAGTGACATATAAGAAGGCTATAGGATGTTCACCCTTTGATTTAGTATATGGGATTCAAGAAACACTACGCCAAAATAATTTGATGCAAATGTACAAGCTTGTCCAAATGTATGATGATATTGACAGTGATATGAAATTGAGAATTGATGACCTAGTGGAATTGGATGAAACCAAGAGGGAAGCTTCTGTGACAAATGCTAAGATTCAATTGCAAGTAAAAAACTTGTATGATAAAAAGGTAGTCTAAAGATAATTTTGTGTGGGATATTATGTCCTAATGTGGAATGCTAGATTAGAAGATAAAGGAAAACATGGAAAGTTTGAACCAATCTGGCAGGGACCATATATTGTCCATGAGAGTAATGGGAAAAATTCTTATTTATTGAAAGACCTTACTAGTATAATTTTAGAACTACTAGTTCATGGACAGTTCTTGAAGTTATAATTCTCTTGAATTCTAATCATCCATGAACATTAGGTTGTGTATATAATGTGTTTCCGCAAGTGTGTTCTTTCTTCTTTAGTTTAGTTTTCTTTTCTGTTGTGTGAGTAGTTTAGTTCTCTAGTTGGTTGGTCTGCTCCCCCTGAGATTCTAAATTCTTGCAATACATGTAGGAGGTATTCATCCCTAGAAAGAGCCACAATTAGGTCTGGTTAATTTTTTTTCCAAAACAATGAGTCCTTGGTTTGTATTTACAAAAAGGGTCTTATGTAAGTTTTTGAAACCCTTGCTTTCATCTTTCAAAGTGTAAATTTGGTCTTCAAACCCTAAGCATCAGAGTGGTTTCTAATTTTATATTACCTTTTCATTACTTAAGTCATATGTCCACCATGTGTTCTTTTAAAAGGGGCCACGTTCAATAGTTTGTAAGTTCCTAATGCCTTGGCACTTTATTAATCCCTAAGTCTAAAGCCTACAAGTATTTTATTAAACCATTATGTGTCGAGCTAGTATGTTTTGATATAATGGCCCACTTAATGAATTAGTCTTGAGATGCACAAAATCTATCTTATAAGTCATTAAGCGGTGATGACACATGTTTTTGGTGGGTCCAGGCATCATTTAAAGCTTCTGTAAAACAATGTGCAGTTCATATTTCATCCAATGGTCCACTTAATGGCTTAGTCTCAAAATGATCAAGATCTACACTATAAGTCATTAAGTCTGAATGACGTGTGTCCGTGCAGTGACGTGGGACCTATTGCAAAGTTTAATGGAGATTAAAGTGTAGATAGATCCAATAGTTTTCTTAATGTCTTAATCCAAAGATGCACACCATCTAATCTATAAGAGATTAAGCGGTGATGATGCGTGGCAGCTGGCGGGCCTGAGACTTGTGAGCAACTATTGTTAAAATGTAGTCAGATTCCCTTTTGATCCAATGATTGACTTAATTGCTTAACCCAAAGATGCATAAGATCTATCATGCAAGTCATTAATCTATGTTTCCACGTGTCCAGGAGATGACATGGATTCCATTAACAGTAAAAGTGATCACAAATTAAAGGGCTAACAGTTCAGAAAAGATCTAACAGATGACTTGATGGCTTAATGACAAAGTGAACAAGATCTAACATGTAAGCAATCAAGTCATGATGCCACATGTCCTAGTGGGTCTGGCTGTAACGCCCCTCCAGGGAATCCAAGAGAGATTAACCTATAACATGATACTATGTGTGCTGAATAATTTTTTTTAAAAAAAAGTTAACATAAAGAAACATACATTCATGCGGAAGAAATTACCATTTATATACATGTCTTACACTCACATAGATTACACGACTCAAGGGTTCTATGACGTTGAATTACTTAAAGAAAAACACAACTAACAATATAAAAAAAGGTTCCATTTAAATAGATAAATCAAATACAACTTACATAACCATAATTACCACCCTCATGGATAACCATGAAACCACCATAACACACATCCACTGCACATGTCGCAGGGTATGTGGTAATCACTCTAATCTACTCAATATTGCAATATCCAGATTAGGTATCATATGTGATACTCTAATACAAGATTACAATAATGAAATTACATAATAAATGATGAAGGAACATAAAGAGCTCATCTGCAAAGAACCATCAAGCACCTAGTACAAGGACGTCAAATCTCAATGGGTAAAGAATCACTACCACCCATCCATGTGGAACCACAAAGGTCCACCCCACTGTGTTGAGGAGATAACAACATATCCCAATCGGATATCCAAAACCAAGAAGGAATAACCACTAAGCAAGGTATCCTAACAACTCTCTAATCTGGTGTACTAATCATCACAAAAGGTAAGACTCACTAATCTAGAGGAAACTAACAACGTAGGAAATCTAGCATGTGTAAAGGAAGGTGTCATCATGTATGTCTAACCCTTAAGTTTAGCCCCGATAATCACAATGGATTTTTGCACCTAAGTGACCATACACGGAGCCAATGACCTCTCAAACTAACAAGATCATTAACTATGCCCGAACTCGTGCCTCGTAAGGGGGCAAGCACTATCTCAACCTCCATCTCAGTCTTTAGTAGCACTCAAGCATGGGTGAGGAGAACCATATCTTATTAATTCATTTTAATCTCTCAGTATGTCTTTAGTTATCACTTATTAAGAAACTCTACAATAAGCAATCCAGTAGTCTCTTACGGACACAGAGCTTATTGCAAGCCACCTCCTACTACACATCTAAGTAACCTACCCTAGGCTCAGAGATCCTAACAGATCTAGCATAGGTCACAACCCTAGTGTACCCCAAATCAGTATCCCATACAACAGGAACGGTCACATAGGTACACTAGCAGATAACATAATCGAAAGGGTCGCATGGTCAGTTTAGGGTAATAGCATGAACACACATGCCATAGAGTAATATAAATAATAAACATTTCCCCCCAACCCCTGTATACATCCTATGTCATCTAATGCCCCCATAATAACACATATAAGCAAAAGAGATCCATACAGATGCATAGGAATAAAAACGTCCTAAAAGACTGAAAAATGAGCAAAAACTAATAACATCTACAACAATCCACATGTGAATGTCACTTAACACATCAATCTAATAGAGCGATAATTATCCCAAAACTTGATTAAATTACGCTCAGGTTTCTACTCCATAATCCACATATTATAATTCAAATATACAATAAATTTGCCATATAATGAATTAATTACAACATGCGTTAATCATATCATGATTAAATATAATATAGATTAAGTAATTACAAATCAACCATAATATATATTAATCATGTTTAAAATCAACTATAATATAACACCATTTAAAAATTCATATCAACTAGAAAATTAAACTTTTCAACGAAATATATTAATTTAAAATTAATAATGCCTATTAATTTAAATTAATAATTAATGCATTTAAAATATAATCAACAACTAATATATATATTAAATTTAAAACTAATTAACTAAATAAACCAATTAATAAAAAACTATAATTATATTAATGAATATTAAAATAACGTACTAATTAAAACTAATATATAAAAAAAATAAACTAATATAAAACAATAAACTAATATTAAAAAGTCTTTAATTTTTAATAAAATAAAAGAAAAAGAATTAACCAAAGTCAATGGGGGAGGGAGACCCACGTGGGTACCCCTTCCCAACCCCCATGCGCAGCACAGTCCTATTACATAGGACTGTGGGTGGGGGGGACCATTGTCCTCCCTCCCCATGCGCAATGAAAACTGCGCAGAGGGGGAGTTGGTGGGAATGGGATCCCACCACTCCTTCCCATTTATTTTTTTTAAATTTTATTTATTTTTTAAAATATTTTTTTTAAAAAGCTGCGTTGATTTTTTAAAAAGAAATTTGTTTTTTTTTTTAAATCCGAATTACGGAATATAAAAGGGGAATTTATTTATTTTTAACTTTTTTTTTTTCTTTCTGGGTAAAATTATTCACCAGTCTGTATAAATACAAAGAGTGGGTTTTTTCAATGATTTAATTTTTAACAATAGAATTACATAGAAACCCAAATATTTTAATTTTCTCTATAGTTAGGACTATAGGCAGGATTAATTTTTCAATTTCTAGGAGTTTTATAAGAGATCTAATTACAAAATTTTGATGGCATAACTGTACCATACTAAGAAATACATAATTATGAAAATGGTAGATCCAAGCTTCTCATAAACTTTGAAAACACCAAAACATTAAACAACCATAAATTTAATTTTCTCTATAGTTTAAACTATAGAAAGGATTATTTTTTCATTTCCTAAGAGATCTATAGGGAATTTCTTCCCAAAATTTTGACAGCATAACCCTACGATGCTAAGAATATAGGAAATGAAAGAAATTCAGATCTAGGGTTTCTAATAACACCCAAAAATGTAGAAACAACCATAAGCCATTTTAAAAGCCAAAATAACAAACATACATCAAATAAACATTGAAAACCTCAGATCTACAAAATTGAAACCATACATGACAAATGAAACCTACCTTGATTCCAATGCAAGAAACAAAAGAATGTAGCTTGGAAGAGGAAAGAAAATCTGAAAACTCTCAAGCCCAATTCAACCACAGATCTGGTAACTATGAAGATCCAAGCACACACACACAAGCAAGAGAAAATCTTGAAATCCTCAAAGCAACAAGGATTCACAACAATCCACAATCCTTCAAAACTCCAAATTCACCAAGAGCTCTCCAAATCTCAAAACCTGTTATGAGAGAATGAATGACCAATTCCCCCTAAAGAGATTCAAATTCTCCTAAACATGCAAAGGTTGATGACAACTCCCAAGTCCATCCCTAAAAAGACTCAACTTGAAAATTGAAAGTAAATCCAAATTAAATAAATAAAATATACTTTATTGCCACAACTCAACTTTGACTCCTAATTACAAGTTGAGATATTTGAATTTGAAAATACTTTTTCAACACAT
>MU224125.1:3471950-3500898 GCA_018584345.1 Thuja plicata
TGGGGTAAGTATATCATAATCTAAAATTGACATATAATAATCAACATGATAACATCATCACATCTATCTATGCATAAGGTAAAATCATGACATCATAAACAAGTATCATCATCAAATGAAACAATAATAGCTCACATGAAATGTAGCCTAAAAGAATTCAGCCAATCAACTGAAACCAATGCCTAAAAGAGTATGGCATCACAAACTAAAAGAAAAACATGAGTGGGTATTACACTGGCTGAGGTCGTAAGGAAGGAATTAAAGGATGAGCATCTAAATATTGGTCCGACGGTTGACTTAATTGCTTGGTGTTAAAGTGATTAAGATCTAAAGTATAAGTGATTAAGTCATATTGACACGTGGTAGTTGGTGGGCTCAGTGCAGTGCAAAGCTAAGGTAAAGAGGATGTAGTTTGAGAAAGATCGCAGGACTTACTTAAATACTTAAAGTGGAGATGCACGAGATCTAATATTTAAGCAATCAAGTCATGCTGACATGTATCCAAAATGAATTGTGGTTTCTGTGAAGTGATGAGATCTACATGATGGATGAGAAACTGTTGAGATCTACGGTTTAAATTTAAAGTTTTTAGAATGGTTTTAGTGAATCATTAAGCCGCGAGTTTCAAACTAGATGAATTGATTATAGAGTGTGTGGCCACTTCAGTATAATTCAATGCAAGAGATTGATTTGATTAAAGCATATAATTCATTTCTTGAGTTTGAAGTTGCCATAACCATCGAAATGATTGAAGCAAAACTCAAAGTTGCAGCAATCTCGTGCTTAGTGTAACAAATTGTAGAATGGGTAAGTCTTCTATTGAAACATTAAGATTCATGCTTGTAGTAGGGTTTCAAATTTTGAAAGATAAATAGAGTATTAATATAATCTGATATGAGCATTGATATATTATTACTGGAAGAAGCCCAAAGTTTAGAAAATGGCCCCTAGGATTGAGTTCACTGGTAATGTAGATTACAAAGAGAAAAATGTACAGATGACCTTATACAACAGTTGAATGGATCTACAAATGATTCTACCCAAATACAAAGAGTGGTTCCTGTAAATCCTCATTTTAGAGTTAGGGAAGGTTTATATGACATGGGAAAATGGGCCAGGGATGCCAAGGTTAGTACAAATGGTCTTAGTCTATTTAAAATTGATTTTGGCCAAAGAAATGCTCCTACCCCTGACTGTAATATATGGGATCTAAATGTAGGAAAATTAATAGTTCCTTGAGTCTTCATGGACACAGATTTTTTAATTACTATAGTCAAAGCCTATGATAAGGTGTCCAGGGTTCTAAGAGATACAAACAAAAAATTACTACTGAATATCTCAGCTGATGAGATAAGAAAATTTTTCAATTTGAGTGACCTCTCAGTTCAGATGGATGACATAGATTTTGACCATTTCAAAGAGGTGTACAAGAGTCAAAAGGAATACTTCAGAAATGAGGCCTTAAAAGGGTACCTCAATAAGATAGGGGTCTAATTGTAGTAGTCCCTAACACACTAGAGCCCTTCAAACTAGATTATTTTAATGGCAAGGATAGAGAGATTTATAGTGCCCTATGCTATGTTCTGGGAGAAGATGAGGAGATAACAATGCTTGTTCATTTTATGCTTATGGTGGTTCAAATTTTGCATCCACACATGTCTGTTGTTTTTGACTATGCCAATTACATTGCTCACTTGATGCATCAAGGTTTGGTAGGCATAAATCATTCTAAGATAGTCAAGCCAATGGCATGGTATTCTATGATGATGCATATGATCTTGTTTAATAATGCTGACTATTTTGAAGAATAAATGGATCTTACCAAATTTCAGGATGATGAAGATTTTTCAATTCAGTTGTGGAGTACTAACTTGTCTTGGGATAGGAAAGAGGCCAGTTTGATCAATTTTGATAGATCTTTTGCCTCTAGGCTCAGAGCATTGTTATGTACAGACAACCCTAGGATTCACACAGATATGGTGAGACTTTTGAGACTAATGGAATATGCTAAAGAGTTGAAGATTGTTCACAATTGGGGTGATTAAATATTGTACCCTGTCTCAATAGTTATTAGGGTCTATGGTTTCAAAGGAACTCCAAATTTCCTCCTTTATAAAGTACCACTCAAGATTGGCCTTGCAGAAATTATTAGGCAATTGGGTGGGTTGCAGGAGGAAGCTTTGACTAGAAAGATGAAAGGTAGTATTTTCCCTACCATCACAAAAGTTCACCATTTCATCATTAATAAAGGAGGATGGACCTATTTTGACAAATACTTGGAGCCATATCAGTTAGCAACATCAGTGGTAAGATGTGCAGACAATGAGGGATTGATCATTGATATGTTTAGGAAAATGACTAAATGTTTGGTTCTAGATCATGAATTCAATTTCCCTAAAGATATAATTAGAAATGAATTTGATCTTATGGAACAAGAGATCAAGAAAGAGAAATGGTTAGCATATACAAAATCTTTAGATTTTATCCACCATTTTGACAAGATATATGATCCCTTGAAAGTTTTCATGCCCTAGGCAAAGAAGGTAGAATCCCTGATGAGCATGTTTGAAGATATTATGCAATCCTAGGACAGGAAGAAGAGGAAAGTAATGGAAATAGAACCAGAAAAGGTTAAGGCTATTCTGAGCAGAGCTTCACAGGGAAGGGTTGTTCTACTAGGTGAAATATGTGGTCTACCAAAGAAGAGGATATAACACAATCGTGCCTAGAGTTGAAAAGACTTCTGATCAAAAGGGGAAAAGTCCAGTAGACACCAGTTCCAAAAGATTTCCATCTCTAAAGAGGTAGAGGGTGGAAGGAAAAGAAAAAAAAAACAAGGTGATATTTATTCCCCTTCTCAGTCTCCCCTGCACATGGATGATCAGAGAATTATTGAATAATTAGTAAAAATGGGGTATGTAGGGAATATATTTGTTATAGCCTAGGAATTGCAAGAAGGAGTGCTAGAGGCACCCAAACAAGTTGCACTAGATCTAACAGTGGCTGAATTCAAAGGAAAAGAGCTGGACCCCATCACTAAACATGCTAGTGATGAATTCTTATTTGATGACCAATTTGTTAAAGCCAGAGCCTTTATCCAATTTCTTTGGAGAATTCATATTAATGAATTCAAAGAGAAATGTCAAAATATGCAAGATGACCAACCTAATAGGGACAGAGATGACATTGAAAAGGAGGTAAAATAGGAGATGATGGCTAAGTTTGATAAAATCACTCTTGAAGAAGGCAGAGATTTAGTGCAAAAGGAAGGAGTTCTAATCTTGCCTCAATGGGATCTTACTGATGCCTTTTTCTTTGATACTATGAGGAAAGAAACCAAAACAGTGCACACTAGTGTAATATCTATTGGTGTCAAATTTAGTGAAGACCATGCAGCAATGGTAATGTGGTCTTTAAAGAAAAAAGAGAATAAAAAAACTGGTAAAGATGACCATGCTAAACACTTAGGAAGCTTACTAGTAAAGAGAGTTGCAGGTGCCTCAGTGGTAGAAGCAGCTAGCATTACTCTAGAGACAAAAAATTTTGGTATGAAAGTGGCTGAGAAACAAGATGAGGAAATCAGAAGCCTGAGGGAAAAGTATGAAATAGTCATGAAAGCATACAATGAGGAAAAGGTAAAATCCATTGAAAAGGACAAGAAAATTTCTATCCTGGAGGGAAAACATGTATCTCAATATTCTCCCTAAAGGATGTTAACTATGGATCCACATCATCCTGGTAGCTCTAGCCCAATCATAAGTTTCCCTCCTTCCCCTATGCCATCAAGTCCAGTTACCCAAGCTGACTTGGAATTGGAAAAGGAAAAAACTAATTGCTGAAAGGACCAAATTGGAAGAATCAAGGAAGAAATGTCTTGAAGAATCCTCAACATTTAAAGAAGTAGAGGCATGGGTAAAACAAAGTTACTCTGATAAAATACATTCCAACCTCATTCAATGTACCAAGGAAATAAGTCTTGCCACTCTTTATTCATTAGGAAAAGCGTAATTAGCATAGTAAATGAATATGATGTAGACAAGGATCAATGGGGCTATATCATGGATAGATGGAAAGGAAAGAAGGCTTATTTGAAATTATTATATTCCATATCCAAGGAAGAAAATAATGTTGATATTGTTGTAACTAGTACTTACAAATGTCTGAAACTAATGGTGGACATGGACATAAAGAGAAGCATCATCATCAGAAAGATAAAATCTTTGAGGAGAGAATATTCAAAGGATAGGTATGAGATGTTTCCTAACCTCTTCAAGAAAAGTGGTGACTTAAAGAGTGAGGAATTATGGCTAAGACAAATGAATGAGGCATTGACCACTAGGACTAACAACATTGTTACTTTGGAAAACATAGTTTTGTTTGTCCAAACTATAGAAATTATTAGCAAAGCCCAGGATTTTTTTTGAATTTTGGAAAGAGGAGATTGAGAAGGAATGTGCCATTTGGGATGAAATTAACAGTAAAAAATATGAAGTTATCGGTTTTGATTGGCCAAGTGATGAGTTGTATACCTCCTAGAAGGACAAATATGATACAGTTGATCAAGGACAAGATGTGAGTGTGTGAAAGACAACAAGTGGTAGTGTTCCTAATTGGTAAATGAGACAAACAAAGGTAAAGATCCTAAATCAATGAGAACAAAGAAAAAAATTTTCAGGTGGCTGCTTCCGAAAAAATTTGAAGTAGTTACAAGCACCCAAGCGGTTAGAAGACAAAATATGTTGAATATTTATTGTAACAAAAGTGGTTATCACTTCATTTTTTATTTTATCTTTTTGTTGAGTCATTTTTTTTGTCCTTATTCCAAGTGATCCATAGCTTTTTGCAATCCTATTTTATAAAAGGAATCCCAAGATCATTGGAAAGCGCTGGAAAAATTGGATTGTAAGCAATTTTGCAAAGTTTCAGTCAAAGGGGGAAATATAGTATAGTTTGTATTAGATAGCTATAAAAATTTAGAAATAAAGCTCAGAGATCTTTTAGAGGTTTTTGAAGAGGTTATCTCTGAGTACTTTTTGTATGTTGGAATATGATTCTCTCAATTTAATACAAAGATCTAGATTCCAATCTCTCTTGTGTTATGTGTCTTATGAGTTATGAATTTCCTGATTCATTAGCATAGACTTTCTCTATGTTTATGTACTTATTTGAGAGTTCTAATCTAGGATCAGATTAAATTAGTCTCTAATTAATGCATAGATTCATTTGACATATGCTAGGGTTTTATTGGTAGTAGGGATTTGGATAATTGTGTTATGACCTAGAATCTTTGATGAATATTGATTTCAGTATATTGTATCTGAGTCAGTATAGCCCAATGGATAAAGCACTGATCTAAATATGATAAGTTTTATACTATTGCATATCTAGTTACATATTGGCTATGTTCTCCTATAAACAAACATTTAAATCCATTAAGTATATATTTGTGCAAGTTTGTTGTGAATTCCTATCTCATGCTCCATTTCATGGTTGATTTTCAATGGGTAATTAGCCAATTATCTAGTATCTCCTGGTTATGTTGAGTTATTGTGAGATTACTTCTTGATAATACCATATATAAATATCATAAGGTATTATAGGGTATCCCCCCTTGGTATAGCATAACCTAAAGAGTAGAAGTATTGTAAGAGTGCTTGTTATTTGATCCTTTTCTTTCATGAACCAATATTTGGAGGTGGCTTCTCTATAAAATAGTCATAAGAAGAAGAGGTTGTTGTTGTTTTTGTTTTAATATAAAAAGAAACCAACATGAATATTGTTTAAACATTGATAGTTCAAAATTTTAGACTAGATTATCTTGATCCTATTATCTCAACTTCATCAATCTCTATTAGAAAATTTGTCTCATCTAAGGCAAGATTAAAGAATCAATATCTTACATCACCAATCTCTAAGATCAAGATAAGTCAAAATTTGTCCCTAGAATTACCCTTGTCAAACATAAGTTGGACTCTCCTCAAGAGTTTATCCTTTTTTGTTTGCTTTATATCACTTATTTTAGTTCAAATACTAGATAGAACCATGTTTCTCACACCCTATGGAGGACCTTATACTAGGTCAAAGGATATAATCCAACCTTACTCCTCTATTAACCATTTTCCCCCATGGGAAAAAAAACCAGAGGAAAACCCATTTAGAAACATTGATCCTTCTCTTTACATTGAGAATGCACATTCTATTCCTCATGGTCCCTGTAGACCAACCATATTTCAATATGTCACAAAGGAAGAGATCGAAGACATAGAGAAAGATGCCTATTCCACACAAGTATTTGATGTTGTTTTGGAAAGAAACCTCAAAATATTTCTAGCCATGTTGATAAAAAAGGGATTCAAACTCCCTGTCGAATTTAATGTGTCAACAATATAGCTTGAGAACCCACTCACAGGACAAATAACAACTCAAACATCTCAAATGGATATTGTGATATCTCAAATTTTGTCTCTACCTTCATCAATGACAATGACATTAGCATAGACTGTATCAACCCAAAGTAGCTCTACCAATCAAGCTAGTACATCATCCACCCAAAACATGATGGTCTCCCAACTAAGTGCACCCCTAGTCACCAGTTTAACTCAAGCAACAACCTCATGACCTTTTACATCAAGCACACAAGTTGTGTCATCAATTCCCCAAATGAGAAATAACCCATTTTCAACTACTAAGACACTGTAGGTTATCCCATCTATCTTTGGACTTAATACTTCCCAACCACAAGAATCAATCTTTATGGGTCTGACATTCAATCAACGTCCACCAAAAGCTATGAATTTATTCCAATAGGGATCCCAAAAATAACACAAATAACAATAATCTTGGACCAATCAAATTCCCCAGTATCAGAATCACACATAGGGAGATCAATACCAAGTCCCAAGGACTGTCCCAACACAAGGAACAGATAGGAAAAGCCTTATACCTACCATGAAATAGAGATTCAATGTCTGGAATGTTCCTCAATCTCCAACAAACATGATGATACAATAAATTCAAAGTCTACAAACACAAATGATGGACATGAAAAATCAAGGGAAAACCAAGTCCTACACAACAAAGGACTTATACCCATACCCCTTTGATCACTCATTGCACATGTCTTCATTTCCCACTCACTTCTTAGTGCCCAAATTTGACAAATATAGAGGCAGTACCAACCCTGTAGAGCATATCAGAGAGTTCTTAGCTAGCGGCATTGAGGTTGCACATTATGAACTTACTTAATGTGACTATTTCCACAGAATCTAGTCAGACAAGAAACATAATGGTTCTCACACCTACCCCTTGACATTTAGTCTTTGGGAGAATGGGAAATTTTTTATATTTCTCACTTCCATCATAACATTGAACACAAGGTCAGCATCAAGGACCTCTGCAACATAAAGAAAAAATATGGTGAATCTTTTGTTAAATTCTTAGAAAGGTGGATGAACATTGCAAATAGAATAATGTATGATGTGCCCAAACAGGACCTAATAGTCATGTTTGTTGACAATTTGATCCTAGATACATCATTCACAACAAAATTGCAGCTCACTCCAAATTTCAAGAAACTCATCAAATGAGGAGTTTGATGTGAGAAAAACCTGGTCAATGGAGGAATCCTTATAGATCCTACCCAAATGAACACTAAAAAAATGCAATGGATAATGCCAAATGGTGGAATAAGAACAAGAATTTCACTAATGATGGTGTCATTGACATCAAAATAGTCAACTATACTCAACCCAAGGTTTCACTGCAAGGATCACCTATGACGAATGAAAAACCCATGGTGCACACTTAGCAAGAGAATGCTCAAATTCAAACACCCATTGTTCAAGAAGTTGTAATGTCCAAAAACCAACCCAATGCGCAATGCCCAAAAAGGTTTTCATTTCCTAAACGCGACTACACACCATTAGGAGAGTCAATAGAGTTAGCATTGAAAAAGATGATTCAAACCAATAATATCACTCTACCTAAAATCAGAGAGTATGAACATGGTTCTGTGAAACCAAAGTGGTAGAATGATAATGAGTTTTTTGAATATCGTCGATTAAAAGGATACAAGACGCCCAAGTTCTACCAATTGAAAAACACCATACAAGATCTAATTGACCAAGGGATTATTGATGTCACAAATACCCAACACAAGAGTACAACTGATCACACAATCTTCAATGACACATTCCATGATCATAATGAAGGGAAAGCTTGTGCATCTAGTGGATAGTCTAAACAAGTGAATTATACATATGCTAACTCTGATAGCACCGTCAATTGTATTAATCCTTCAAATATCTAGGTTTCTATAATACCTATCAGAAATCCCAATGCCAAAAACACTGTCACAACATTACATTCTAAGGTTTTTTTGTAAGGAGTGCCTTCCACTTCAGCTACACCAGCTAATCCTCCAATAGTCTCCAATCCAAAAACTAGTCTAGTGGATTAGATAAAGCGCACACCTATCCAAATCTCCATGTTCGACCTATTGTGCATATCCCTACAACATAAGCAAGCTCTAGATCAAGCCCTTCAAAATGCAGTTGTCTCAATGGACATAACTCTAGAGATTTCCAAACTATGGTAAATTACATCACTGCCAACAAGAACACTACCTTTACAGACCATGATGTGCAATCGCACAAGCCTCTACATAATGATCCTCTACAATTTCTTATCCAAGTTCACAAACACACAATCTAAAGACTCATTATTGATGGTGGGGCTGGGTTAAACATATGTAGTTTGAAAGTATTAAAAACCTTGGGATATTCTAAATTTAGCATTGATGTCACTAGGAGGACAAATATCAGGGCATATGACAAGGAGGAAAGATCATCAAAAGGTATCCTCATGCTACTAGTCAGGATAAGCCCTGTCGTGAAGAATACCCCATTTCAAATCCTAGACTTGGATTTGGGATATAACATGTTACTTGGAAGGCTGTGGATTCATGAGATGGAAGTTGTCCCTTCAACTTATCACTAGGGCATCAAGTTCCCATACCAAGGGGTGGAGATAATCATTGAAGGAGATCCAAACCCATTCCAATACTGCAACACCATAAGAAGCAATACAAATAATCAAGTGCCTTCAAATAAAGAAGCAAGCATTCCTTTCGCCTCTAATTCTATTTCCAAAGACATACCAAGAAAGGTGAGGAAGATATCAATAAAGGACAAAGGGTGTGGTGAGTATAACTTTGAGGAATATTTTACCATCACTAACATGCCTCAAAATCCTTGATCATATGGCATGCCCCAACTAGTGTAAACATATGGAACTCCAAAACCATTTCTATTCAAATGCCCACCAACCACATTTGTCAAATGGGGGGACATAGCTGAAGAAAACCATTTTGATCTAGACATCAACACTTGGTTGTATAAAGACTCTGAAGACACACTTCAAGCACATACACCTCTATCACAATATGGGGTTGGTTTCACTATGCTGGAGAAATTTGGATACAATGGTAAGACTGGTCTGGGGGTAGGACAACAAGGCTTAATGGAAGTGTCTTTACCGCTAACCCAAAGAAAAAAAAGAGGGTTAGGCTATGGAAAAAACATAACTAGTACTACAATCTGAGATATACCCATAGACTAGGGAAAAATTGCAAAATTAAACTGGGGGAAAAATTCAAAATATGCCCTAATCAGTAGTATACTCTAGCGGTTATTGCCATCGGAAGTGGAATCCTTTTATTCCCAATTTAACCTTAATCAAACTATCCAAGATGATGCAGAAAGTGAGACATCTAACAATCATTCTAGCATGATGGATCCCCATGAGTATGATTGGTTATCCCTTCATAATTCTGATTCACCCATCCCAGACTATTCCCCTTGATCCATCAGTACTATACACCTTGAAGAAATGTTTGACCAAATGACCATAGAAGACCAACCATGTATCAATAAATATATTGATGTTAATTCCTTAGGTGGTGCATCCATGTCCCATTCCTAGTTTGTCAGAACTATCATCATGGTCTCATTCACCCAAGCAAAGTCATCCCCCCACGCGAAGCTTTGTCTAGTCTACCCCAAACTCATAGAATGGGACCAACAAGGACAACCTGACATAGATCTTTTTAAGAATGATGAAGCCATCACAGACTTCATGGGAATTTAAGAAGGCATACCATCAAGAGACCACAAGGAAAGATTCACTATTAACATGGACAAATTGTCATAATTTTGGGAGGAGGCTCCTCTTTCTAGTTGCAAAATCAAAATCAAAAGAGAAAAAAAAAGTTAGTAAATGAAAACTGCAAGGCACTTTCTGACCATAAAAATGAAAAAAAATAAAGGATGTATCTTCTGGAAAAAACCTCTCTGAGGTGCCAGAGGATAGAAAGCTGGAACTCCTCCCCTTAATAGAAGAAAAGTGAGCATTACTAGCAGAAGAAACAGAGGAAGTCAATATAGGGTATGAAAAGGACCCTAAACATATCTATTTGGCTAAATCTGTTACACCAAAGGAAAGAGAATGACTCATTAATTTCTTCAAGGAAAGACAAATCAACTTTGCATGGTCTTACACAAACATGCTAGGTTTGAATCTGGAGCTAGTGTTATCTCATCTACCATTGTTACCAAATGCAAAAACTATTAAACAAAGATTGAGAACGATGCATCAGCACATCACTTTACTTATCAAAGAAGAATTGAATAAACTCCTAGATTCAGGATTCATAAGGCCAATTCCATATGCAGATTGGATATCTAATCTAGTGCTAGTAACCAAACACAAAGGTCAGATCTGTATATGCAAAGATTTCAGATATTTGAACAAAGAATGTCCCAAGGATGACTTTCCTCTACCAAACATTGACATGATAGTAGACCTAACAGTAGGACACCAAATGTTATCACTCATGGATGGCATCTCAAGATATAACCAAATTAGGATTACACCAGAGAACCAACACAAGACAACATTCACCTGTACTTGGGGCACTTACTACTAGAATGTAATGTCATTTGGCCTAAAAAATATAGGTGCAACTTATCAGTGGGCAATGACCACGATCTTTCATGATCTAATTCATGAAATAATGGAAGACTATGTCGATGACCTACTAGCCAAATAAATGCTCAGAGAAACTCACCTATAAGTCTTGGGCCCAATATTTGATCAAATGCAGGAGTACAAGGTCAGACTAAATCCAAAGTAGTGTGCATTTGGAATTATTTTTGGAAAGTTCCTTGGATCAATTGTATCACATAGAGGCATCTAAGTAGACCCAAAATTTTTTAAGGCCATCCTTGACATGCCACCACTAACTACTCTAAGGAAACTACGGGGTCTACAAGGCAGACTGCAATCTATTAAGTGATTCATCACTCAATTGGTAGATAATTGTCACCCATTCCAACACCTACTGCATAAAGATGTGACCTTTATATGGACAAAAAAATGTGAGAAAGCATTTCAAACCTTCAAGGATTATCTATTGAAGTCTCCTATATTGGTGCCACCCATTCTAGGCAGGCCACTTCTCTTATATATCTCAGCAATAGAGTCATCATTAGGTGTTATTTTGGCACAATATGATGACCAATGCAAGGAGAGAGCCATTTACTACCTTAACAGAACATTGTTGGGCTACGAGCTAAATTATTCATCAATTGAAAAGTCATCTCTCACAATTGTCTTTGCTTCCCAAAAGTTAAGAAATTACATGTTGAGTCATCAAATAAAGCTAATAGCACATATTGATCCATTGAAGTACTTGTTGAGTAAAGAAACACTAACAGGTCAAATTGCCAAATGGGTCATGATCTTAAGTGAATTTGACATAGAGTACATGGATCGAAAGGCTATCAAAGGATAGGTAATTATAGATCAACTAGTAGAGGCACCAATACAAGATCTTCAACCTATAATGTCTAACTTTCTAGATGAATCCATTCTCGCGGTACAACCAACAGTTGAGGTCTAGAAACTATTATTTTATGGGTCATATACAAACCATGGTGCAAGAGCAGGGATGGTACTTATTACTCAAAATAATGATGCAATTCTTAAGTATTTCTCACTCAACTTTCTATGCATGAACAACATAGTGGAGTATGAAGCTCTAGTCATCGTATTGAAGACAACTATACAATAGAGGATAAAGAACCTAAGATTCTACGGTGACTCCCAAATGGTCATCAACCAAGTCAATAATGACTACATGACAAAAGATGAGAAATCAGTCCCAAATAAAGAGTTGATGAACAAGTTGTGGGCTTCTTTTCATTTCATTCTATTCGAGTAGGTTCCTAGAATTCAAAACAAAGCAGTGGATGTGATGGATACTATAGCATCCTTGATCGAAATGTCAGGTAACAAAACCAGATTCCAATTTCTGGTAGAGAAATTAATGATACTGACATATCAAGCTCGAATCACAGAGTCAATGGGTGTCCTTGTTTGTCCTGAATACCCCTGGTACCATGATGTATATAATTACCTCCAAAATAGTACCCTACCACCCGACCTATATAGCAACCAAAAGAAGCCCCTCACCCGCCAAGTCTCTAGGTATACCCTTCTAGCTAATACTCTATATAGAAGAAGTCTGGATGGAACACTTTTACGATTTCTCACTTCCATGGAATCCTAGAGAGCCTTGTAGGAGGTACATGAAGGAATTTGTGTGGCCCATACATGTGGCAATATTTTGGCAAAGAAGATCATCAAAATGGGATACTAATAGCCCACAGTAGAGATAGATGCTAACAAATCTGTGCAAAGGTGCCGACAATGTCAGATTCATGGAGATCTTATCCATGCACCAACTCAAGAGTTCAACCCCATCACTTCACCATAGCCATTTTGTAAATGGGGATTTGACTTAGTGGGTAAGGTTACACCGACATATTATAATGGTCACAAGTATATAATTTCAGCAATGGAGTACTTTACCAAATGGGTGGAAGCAATTCCTCTCACATATATTTATGGTAAGAAAATCTCCATGTTCATATTAAACAACATCATCTGTCAATATGGAATCTCTCAAACCATACTCACAGATCATGATACACCTTTTCAAAATCAAGATGTTGAAGATCTTTGTGACAAGTTCCAGATGAAGAAAGGTTTCTCCTCATTCTACTATCCCTAAGGGAATGGGAAAGAAGAAGCCACTAAAAAAACTATCCTAAAGATCTTAAAGAAAATTGTCAATGAATCTGGGTGAGACTAGCATTTATAGCTCAATCCCGCACTATGAGATTATAGAACTAGTGTGAGAACTCCTATAGGAGAAACTTCGTTCTCACTAGTATATGGATCAGAGGTGGTCCTACCCGTAGAATTTGAAATCCCATCTCTTAGAATCTCACTAAAGAACATCATTTCATATGAAAACTATAGAGTAGAAAGACTCAATGAACTAGAACTATTGGATGAGATAAGACAGAATGTACTCAATCACTTACAAGGCTATCAGAATATCCTTAGAAGAAACTACCACAAGAGAGTTAGACCACAAAACTTTGAGGTAGGAGATCTCATCCTCATGGAGAATCTAAAGAGCCAAGCACAAAGGGTTAAACCAGGAAAGTTCAAACCTAATTGGTTAGGACCCTACATCATCATAACATCATGCAATAGTGGGGCATATCAATTGGAAGCTCAAGAAGGAGATCAACTCCCTAGTAACATCAACAACATGCACCTTAAAAGGTTCTACACCTAAGGTCTCAAGGTCAAGGGAACATATCTAGAATCTAGAAAATACAAAAAAAATATAAAATATAAAAGGTTACCTTGGTAAAAACCCGACAAATAGGCACGTTGGTGACAACAAAAAAAATAAAAAAAAAAGATAAAAAAGTAAAGAGAAACACAATTTCTCTCTCAGTGAAAACCTAGAAAATAGGCACTATTGGGTAGGTACCTTGGTGAAAACCTAGTAAATAGGTGCCAAGTGTTCAAATCCTACTTCGCCATCAATGAGCTCCAAAAGATGAAAGCTTGTGCTCCCTGCATACAAGATTGAGTACCCAAGATTATTTTCAGAAGCACAATCCCCTTTGAGCATCACACTTATCCATGATTTGTATTGGTCCACCAGACTAGGGGCAATTCTAAAAGTCCTAAAAAAATCTCAAAAAATCTTAAAAAGTCATCAAAAAATCCTAAAAAGAATGAAATGTCCTGAATAAATTAATCATCATAAAAATAAAATAAAATCAAATATTTCAAAATCTTAGCAGTAAATCATCTTTGATATCAACAAGTGAATGTTGATCAAAAAATCAATCAAATGTCAAAACTGTGAGCTTCACAAATCAGCAATGGACTCACATGACTCAGCTTTATCAACAATCTAATATAGTATCAATCAATGATTCAATCAATCATCAATCAAACTATCAATTGTCTTATACAGTGATGGATATACTCAAAACTATAAAAATTGCTCTTATATGAGTCATCCATTCCTGAAACCAGACATAATCAAGCATTAGAAAATCAAGCAATCAAGGACCACTAAACTATTGACTAGGTCAATCATGTTAGTCGATTATCAGTTTATCTTTCGTGATTATGTTCTTATGCTAATCAACGATACCACTGAGTGATGAGAGTAGCTATGATGGATCATGATCTTGTTTTATTTTATTGTTATTTGTGGATTTTTTCAATTCAATTATGGCGAAATGATGATCTAGGATAAATGCAGTAGGAGATGTCACACATCTGGTAGCCACGTAGTTCCATGATCTGAGCTAACCCCTGGAAAATAATTAAATAATCCTTCTCTATTATTTGTACGTTCTTATCAAAAAAATTATAGTGGTATCTAGATGGTCAGTATCTAGGTGCATTTGGTTCTCCTTTTCATCAAATACAATAGCGGTATCCACATGGTCAATATCTGGGTGCATTTGGTTCTCTCTTTGATAATTTGCTTCTTCTTATCGTAAATCATAGTGGTATCCAGATGGTCAGTATCTGGGTGCATTTGGTTCTACTTTTCATCAGAGATCATAGAGGTATTTGGATGGTCAATATCTAGGTTCATTTGATTATCTTTCTATTCATTTTCTCTACTTCTGGTTATCAGAGATCATAGCGGTATCTAGATGGCCAATATTTGGGTGCATTTGAGTCTCTTTATTTTTGTAATAAGGTGCAATGATGAATAAAAATTGGAAAACATGACAGTGACTTGGTTTCATCACTTTGCCTTTCATTCGGTCCCTTCCTATCACAACCAATCTATCACTAACTTTATTCTAACTAACACATGCATTTACTCAGACACATGGTACATTTTAGGATTGCATTCATTTATTGCATAAGAAAAGAAAAGAAAACATGCATACATCATCAATAAATCATACATATATGCATTCATCATAAGAAACATCCTACATACATATGTTAGTATCATAAGAAAGTAAAGCTCATACATTTGAGAGTCTACGTAATAGAATCACATCAAATTCATATAACATAAAGCATCTCATAAAGTGCATCAGCATATACAAAGCATATAGAAATAAACTGCACATCATATAGAATCATATCATAATAGAACATCTCATATATCAATATTTGAGTACAATGGACAGTCGCAAGTCTACATAATGGTGATCAACATAAATGTCTATAAATATCAGTACATCATGGATACAAAATAAATATTCTAACAACCCTAATTTAGTCTTCTCTGACCATAGACCCTATTTTCCCTAAGTGTGATCATACCCCTAATTATGTCAAGACAATTATCCAATTTATTGGCATAATTCATTTAAATCAGATTTAATCTCCTAAGTGATTTAATCAATAAATTACATTAATTGCCTTATCCAATTAAATCAAATCAATTCAATTCAATCAAAACAAATAAAAAAACATGGCTAAAGTAACTAATAAAAGGAATTAAATAAATCCTAAATTACATTTCCAATTGAAAAAAGGGAAAGTCGAATCCCTCACCAATGTGAGTTAAATCACTTGGATTACCTCACATGGATCACCAAATATTCAATCTCCACCTCCCTTCCACTTTCAATCCTAACCTCTCATTTGTAACACCCCAAAATTGGCATCTTGCAACCCTAACCAATTTTGTTGCATTTTTCACTCTTCTAGATCATCAAAGTCCTATTGTACTAGGCAATTCTGAGTTTTGACTGACTCTACTCGACTTAAGTGTCAAATGTAGAAAATCCTAAATCTACATTAATCATACATTATATTTAATTCCTAAATATCTATTGGCTAAACAAACCCTATGATTGAATTAATTTAATTATAAAGTCCTAGCACTTTAATTAAATTAAATTCACCCCTTTTAGCTAAAACACATAAAAAGGGATTAAATAATATTTAATTATTAAATAAATATCCTCATTTCAATAATTGAATTTAATTATTCAGATAATTGAGAAAAAGCAATTATGAGGTCATATTTATTTAATTAATTGAATATTCTCTCAAAAATCTTATCTCTGTTCAGAAATAGAATCTTTGAATTAATTATGCTTTAAAGAGAAAGAAAACAATTAAATCAAATAAAACAGAATTAAATCAGAGAAAGAAAATAGTTAAAGCGGAGAGAAAACAATTTATTATATTCTTTTAAATAAAGCTTTTTATTTTAAACTGGCTTTTCTATCTATTTTATTTCAAAAAGGAAAGTTTATATTCTGAACAACCTCTGAGTCTATAAAAGAACTCTCATTCCTCATTCAAAACCTGACTCATGTTTTTATGCATTGTTAGAATACTGAATTATTGTCACATTTCTTGATAATCTCATAGAATAATCTCATTTTTGCAATAGAATAGTTTCAATTTCTAGAATAATTACATTGCAATCATGTCTTAGACTATCTTACATCTTTCAATTCTTAGAATAACTGTGCATTGCATTGCATTGCATTCATGGAGAAAAATCCTTCTTTCCTAGATTGGTCTATGGTTGTGAGACTCTCGTCCTAAGAGCAATTTCAAAAACCCTATCTGGATAGAAGGCAATAGGTCGAATCATGTAGACAGACAAGATGAATAATCTCATATTCAGTCTTGTTTGTATCTGGTGAAGAAGGACTATTTACAATTTGATTTATGGATTTGATTGTGTGTAGTTTTTAGCATCAACGTTTCGGATCACACTCCGTGATCCATCATCAGGATGAGAGCAAAGAGCATGAAGGAATGTAAAAATTTACCACTATGTTGAAGAAGGACTATGTTGAAGTGTATGGTGAATTAACAAGGCCAAATTTACCACATACATTTCTGGCACCCACCGTGGGGCAGAACATCTATTTTTGTCATCACATTTGAATTAATTTTGAAAATCTTGGATCATGTTTGTACTCTGATTTTGCAGGTAAAACAACACATTTCAACTTTATTTTAGTGTGGAGCAAGTTTGAAAATTTCTTCTATCTTTTGTCTATTATTCTCTTAGTGTTTTTGAAGCTCTCATTTTGAGCCAAATTTGACTGCACCATTGCGTTCGGAGCATCGTTTCGGTTGAAAATGACTGTAAACGTGCCTATACTTGTCAAAAGTTGAATCTGTGGTAAAAATATTTTGTCCAAAGAGGCCGTACGACCCGTTACACAGAAATCAAGGCAGATTTCAAATTTTTCTGCACACAGCCTGAGGTAGATTTTTAGAAAAAAAATTAGATTTTTTTCACTATGTTAAATTTGATGGCCATCAAACCATCATTCCCCATGACCTTCTATGACAGCCACAAAACCGTCCAATTTAAACTCACGGGTTAATGATGTCAGCATGGTTTGAAAATTTTTTAGCCTTCACCATTGAGCTTTTTGAATTTACAGGCTAACTTTAAACGATCATATCTTGCTCATTTTAGGTCCAAATTGAGTGCAATTTTTATTTTATTTTGTGTAGAATTGTTTGAAGATTTCTGGGTTTTTCTTAGTTTCTAGATTTTGGTCACAGATTGACCATAAATTGCAGGTTTTCATCACTGTACCTGTCTAATCCTCTGTTTTACAGCTTCTGAAGCCTCGTACGGGCTCATACGGTAACATTTTTGAGTGCAATTTTTTTTGAAAGTGCATGATTTTCTGTCTACTTTTTGAATATGTGATTTGTTTTCTAATTTACAGATTTTGATAATGTGGACTAATCTTTGGCTTTGATTTTCATGTGATTATCTTTTGCGTATAGCCTAACGATGGTTTGCAGGATGCTGAGATAAAGAAAAAGCCATCATAAAAATTCTAATGTGTTTATTGCAGGACATTGATATGAAGAAAGGCATTACAAACTACAAATGGGTTTATTGCAGGACGTTTGTCAAACACCTTGCGTGTTTTCACAAATTCTTATATCTATTTTTAGTATTTAAAACACACTTCAGTTGGTGCTTAAAATAAATCACTGTCTTGCGTGATTGAAGTGCTTTTTAGATTGTAATCCTAAGAACTACATGAACATATCCTCTCCCCTCACCTTTATGGATCTTGGGTGTAAGAGAAATTCATGTGATTCTTCTAGAGTGGCTACCTCCCAAGAGCTTTAGCAGAGCCGGTGAGAGTGGATGCCCAACCGGTAATAGGCTAAAGCGAAGCCCTTCCAATCTGATATACAAAAAATGCTATTGTGATTAGTGTCACAATAGACAGGTGTGAATTCGTTATGGCAACCAAAATCTCCTCCAGTACCCTAGTGGTGCATTAAAGTCCCGACATCGTTAAGGTGAAAGCCTTACTTTGAATGGATTGGGAGAGCCCCCTTTATTGGGAAAATGACTTGATCACAACCACCTGAACGAATGTCCTTATTACAAACTGTTGTTCTAGTTTCCAAAATTCCTCTATCTGTTGGCGCGGAAGGTCAGAGACCGACTGAGATGCCCCATATTTTTACAGTTTTTAGTAGAGATAATAGCCCTTTGGGAAGCAATTCCTTTGGGGTTCAAAGCTTGGTATGCCTAAGAAGTGAGTGCATATGTAAGGAGGAGCCCGTGCTTCCAAGCTTCTAAGTTGTCTGCTAAGAGTAAGCATAGCTGAACTTTGGTTCAAGTGGGGATTCAACAGATACTGCCCTGGCTATCCTAGGATCATGATATGTCTATTC
This sequence comes from Thuja plicata, assembly GCA_018584345.1. Taxonomy (NCBI): domain Eukaryota; kingdom Viridiplantae; phylum Streptophyta; class Pinopsida; order Cupressales; family Cupressaceae; genus Thuja; species Thuja plicata. The sequence continues at coordinate 3,491,046 of MU224125.1, forward strand.
TAGTACTACAAAAATTCTATTTGATGTGTTTTGCGTGAGTGTTTACTGAAACAACAACAACAATCAAATGATCTGGAAAACTGTAAACTTTGGATATTAGCCTATCTTGTCTTGTCTGAAACTTCAATGATCTATCAAAACTCTACCGAAACTTTGTCGAAACTCTGTCGAAATTCTATTGAAACTCTATCAAATTTGTTTCAAAAGCTTGTCAAAACTTAGTCTTTCATCGGTCTATTGTACTACATTTAGTCTATTCTAAAATTTGCACTATCATAATGCTTCTGCTAGTTCACATGCAACTGCAATCTGTTGTTAGCCTAACCTATCACTATCTTGAAATTTGATGTTGTTACACTTGTCCAATTGACCGAGTCCTTTGTTCAATCTTATCATCTTTGTCTGCATTGTCCTTGTTCTGAGTTGTGAGAGTAGGTTCATTAACCTTGACTCAAGATCAAAGTCTTTTTCTATCTCCTTCTCAGTTGGACATTTATCTCTTGGTCTCTTTGGTCTTGGACTTGGATAACACTTTAGGTATCTTCACAGTGTCGGTCAAGTGAATCAACTTATTTATGCCTATGTGAACTAGAATTCATTTTAAGGAACTTTGGAAATCTATCAACTTGCTGTCCAAATTCTGTATTCTGTTGTGAAGGTTCTGTCCAAATTTTCACAAATCTGTGCTTTCATCAACATTCGTTCGTCTATCTTTGACTGCAATCTATTTACAGTCTGACTCGTTGTTGTTTCAAAATCTGACTTTGTTGTGCTAGTCCAAGTGACCCACTATCTATGTCAATCTTATCATCTATGTCTACACTGTCCTTATCCTGAGTTATGAAAGCAAGTTCGTCAACCTTAACTCAAGATCAGAGTCATTGCTATCTCTATCTCAGTTGGACATTATCTCCTTTGTCCTTTGGTCTTGGACTTAATCAACAATTTAGATATAACTTCAGCACCTGTCAGTCAATCAATTGATTCATCATACCTTCTCTTCAATCTTCTAAGAAAGCACACATTTAGACAATCTTACAATGTCTACAAGCAAATGGGCTAAACCTTATGGTCATGACAATGCAAATGAAGAGATTCTTATGGCATCTTTATGGAAACAAATTCAAACTATGCAATCTCAACTCCAAGAATTAGAGGGGGAAAAGGATACTTCATCCAATGAAACCTCATTAAGATCAACATGTCCTTTTCTATTTGATCATGATTCTCACATCTCTTCACTTTCTTCCAACATGGATAAATCTTGGTACGACAATCCTAACTTTAATCAAGAGAATGTAGAGGAAACTATGACAGAATTAGATGAAATCCTTTTCTATCCACAAAAGAAGGATATTGCAAGTGAAGAAACATCTAATTAGCCTTTAGAGAGGGTCTTTACTCCTTTAGGACAATCTTATGAATCTACATTGGCAGAACTTCTTGAGCATGATCTCATCACATTACCTTAAGCTACATCATGTGGATTCAGATTCTTGAGTAACTACTGTGCATATCATCGACATAACAAGCATAAAACTTCAACTTGCATGGAGTTGAAACATAAAATCCAATATCTTCTTAATGATGGCATAATTAAACCGAACAATCCTAATGATTTATCTAAAGAAGAACAAGATACTAATCTCAAGCATGATCAATTTCAAGAATCCATGTCTAGCAATGGTTCACATATCACATCTACTTCCTCCACCATTTCTCCATCTCCTAAAGCTTTCCCATCTCTATCAAGAATTGAGCCTAATGATGACTATGTTTACTCTCAAGGACTACCTCTAAAAGAGATCCAAAATAATCAGCATACATCTGCAAGTCTCTCTCACGCTTGTCAGATCATAGGCCCAACACATCCATTTGCTTCAACACTTGTCATGCCTATTCCAAATGATTGTCCATTAGCCTTTCAAGAATCCCTCATGCATATCAAAACTCCCACCTCATCCATAGAAGTGGCTCCATATCAAGAGGGAAATCCACAATGTGAAGAAACAATTATTAGTGATGATCAAGATCAAGACACCATCCATCTTTATCCAACAGTTGACCAAAGTCACATAACTCAAGAGTCCCATGATGATTCTATCATCCCCTTCCATTCCTTCCTAGAAGAAGCTCTTACATCTCCTATATCTTATCCATCTCCCAAGCAAGATTAAGATATCCTTTCCACCATCTCTAATGAACATATTGAAAATCAAGAGAAAGGTACCCTTTGTACACCATCTAAAGATCCTTGTCAAGATCAGGTCATCCCATCATCTCCTTGTCATGCTCTTCCATATCTAGAAACTATCATTCCTCTAAATCCCTTGCAAAAAAATACATCCCCTCAAGCTTCAATTGCTCCTATCAAAGCTACTCATGCTCCTATTGATATATAGATGAATTCAAAAGAGAAGAGCCTTAGTCATGATGCTCACTCTAGATGTTGATATTCCTTCCACACCTTATATCCCTCCATTCAAATGTAAGCATCCATCTTCTCCATCTTCCAAATCCATCCTCGGTCCTCATATTCCAAAGCAAAAATTGTCAAACCTGCCATCTATATTGGGTCCTTATATCCCTCCATCTACCATGCCTATCAATACTAGCTTGTCATCCACTTACCCTATCTCCTATAAAGATCAACAAAGACATACATCCTTGAATTCTCCCTATCACCCAATCCATATGAACTAGTCATATCAACCTCATTCATCCATAATTCCTAAGTCTTTTGGAAGCAATTTGGATGTACAACAAAGAAATTAGCAATACAAGAATCCACCTACATATGAAGATCACTATGTCCCATCTAATCGACATGTGACTACAAAGAAAAAGGAAATATACAAGAGACCACATAGCTCCACTGAGAAAAGAACCAAATCAAAGAAAATATGGGTTCCTAAATCCATTATGAAAGAATGGTGTTCTAAATCATCTAATACAAATAGAAAATCAAAATCTATGTGGATTCCCAAGTCTCTTCTAAAGGACTTGGATACAAAAAGAAAAGTAAAAGTTATGTGGATTCCCAAGTCTCTCTTAAAAGGCTTGAACAAAAAGGAAAAATCAGAGTTGGCATCCAAGCTTCCAAAGTCTTCCACTTCATCTCCATCTAAACATCTCCCATCTTCTAACTCCATCTTGGGTCCTTTCATACCAAGATCCATATCTACTCATTCATCAATGTCTCAAGCTATTCCATCAACTTTTCCTCCATTCGTCCACTACCCTTCAAGGGGTATGTCAATGTTGATCTTATTACCATACCCTATCCAATATCCTGCACCTACCTCTTACCCATCCATCTCATATCCTTCCATCCCTCTTATCCAATCCACCGCATAAATCCTTGGCTACCATCTTCCTTATCCTCCATATCAATCTTCTTTACCATCACCCTATCAGCATCTGTGAGCATACTTTCAGCGGCTTTGGCCTATCATAAAATATACTTCAAAGGAGCACTATCCAAAGAGCAAGAAGCTTAAGTTCCTCCATAAAATAAAAAAGATGAAAAGAAAAAAAAAAAGTGCCTTGGTGAAAACTTGGTAAATAGGCACCTTGGTAGCAAAAGTAAAGATAAATCAATCCATCCTATTGTGAAAACCACTTCTTGTGGCACCTTGGATAAGTACCATGATGAAAACCTGACAAACAAGCATCATACATAATTCCTCCTACTTGTACTCTTCATTTGGGGGCAAGTTCCTTCCATGTAATCCTATCTATCATATCTTACATCTAGCTAGCTCATGAGCATCCATGTTCCTTCAGCTGATCTTGACAAGGTTGAGCCTATCCATGAACACACTATGTATCCTAACATTCATTATCCTTTCCATCAGCCTATTCACTTTCTCTCATGCATGGTACCCTATCATGATCTTGCTTATCCCAAGCCTATCCTTCCTATCTCTAAGCAGCCTTTGCTCCATAATCCAAAACATGCACTTATACCTCCATCAACCTTTATCCTGATCATAGCTATATCCTATCCTATGAAATTGACCCCTTAGTCTTGATCAAAATTGAAAAACAAGTTCTTAAAATTCTCTTGACATGTCCACTCTTTTGGACCACATACTTTTCATGACATTAGGTCATTACCCTAAATGCTATACATCATCGCTCCATGAGCCTACATTGCTATATTATTTTTCCTAGCTTGGGTAATCTTGAAGAGACTGTTCTTGAGGGTTACATTCACCCTCTTCATCCATCATTGGCTATTTGTCTCATACATCAACTTTCTAATCCATCTGCAATGTCCTACACCTTGCTAGATATTGGGGAAAACTATTGTGATCTTTCTTGAGATCGAGTAATCTCTAAAAATCTAAAAATTGCAAAATTTCTAAAAATCTAAAAATAAGAAAAAGTCCTGAAAAAATGCTAAAAATCTGAAAAATTCCTAAAAAATGATCATCTTAGTGAAAACCTAGCGATAGGTGCTTTGATGTATCTCCAAAAAAAAAAAATCATATATTCTAAAAATACAAAAAAAAAAAAAAATTAAAACTTTGAAAAATACAAAAAAAGAGAAAAAGAAAAAAAGTGCCATTGATGAAAACCTGGCAAACAGGTGTCATGGTAGAAAAAAAATAATTTCTGCCAAGAAGGTGAAAACCTGGTAAACATGCGCCTCTTGTTCCACAATGCTATATCTATCGCAACACCACTTGGCTTTATGCATTTGCTTTCCTGCATTGCTACTTTCCTGCTTACATTTGCTTTCAGTTCCCATCAAGACACCAACTCACATGGATTGAAATTGGTCATACTCTCAGGGCAATCCTCCTGATCTTGGGGGCACTGTCCTTTTATCTTTTAAGGATCTTCTTCACATCAGTCACCAGTGGTTCTCACTACGTCTGGCTACTGATGTCTAACTTATACTATGATCGCTTCATTTGAGTATCTCTCTCACGTCAGTCACCAGTGGTTCTCACTGCATCTGCCTACTATCGCTATTCTATCGATACTGCTCACATTTGTTATAGTTGGAGTTATACTCAATGCTCTATCTATCGATACTTAGTTTTGACGCTTCTATGCTTTAGTTTGTACATATCTTTCGGTCACTTTCGTGACACTCTGGTTCCTTTGTGAACCTTACTGACTTGACATTGATTCAGTGCCATACGCTTGGGGGAAATCACATCTCATTTGTCCTCACAAAATATGTCAAGTCAATCATCATTACTTGTGGGCATGAGCCCCACATTTGATCATATCTTTGGTTTACATCTAGAGTTAGTAATCTTGACACTTCTCAAGGACAACTCGCTACTGACACAAACTGGTGTTTTTCAACACCACCATCAACAATGTTTTTTAACACTATCTTTGGACACATCTATATTTTTTAACACACATCGGATATCTTAAACGTAAACATCCATTGATAAAAATCAAACATAATGCACTCACAAGCACAACGGTGTTTTTCAACACCTCTAAACATGAACATATTTGAAAACTTTGAAACTGGCTGAGCTATACTTGAATATTTCTTTGTATGTTGTCTATGCTCATGAATTTCATTGATATTTTCTTTGTCTACTACTTGGTGTAGTCATGATGATCTGGTAACATCAAATAAATAGGGTGTATATGATAAGAGCTCTCGCACTAAGGTGGGACAACCTCACATCCCTTGATCTTGTTTATTTGCACGCCATGGTGAGGTCGGTATTATCTCCTTGACTGTTATTGCTCTGTTTGTTATTTCTCTATTTGTTTAAATGCATGATTACACTCATGGTTATCTTGGCTTTGAATGCCTTGATACTGGTGTACTCTTGCAACATTAACTAGAAACAATGTTCAGGTCATCTTGGCTTTTGTTCCCTAGTGCTTACGTTTGTTTCGTACATTTCATTCGATGAAGAGTCATATTCATATCCTTATGGTTTCATTGTGGCGCCAGTAAGGGTTGTATCGAATTTGATGTTCCAAAAAAATGCTCAATGATGATGATTTTACGATGGGTCTCACAACCATGTCCTAGAATTGCACTTTCATATTGCATCTAGCATAGAATTGTATTTTCATATTGCATCTAGCATAGGATTGTGTTTTCATTCTAGACTTGCATTGTGGCAGCAATTCAGTGTTCTCTTCTTTGCATTCTCCTGGGTTCATACATAGGGGAGTTCTTCTTTAGAGTCTTGGTTTCATCATGACTGACCAAGTGTTTGATCCTCACTCTCTATCTTCAGCTATATGCTCAACCCATTTTCAGGATCGAAATTGAAATCTGACACTTCTATATCGCTCAAAATCGCATTTTAAAATTTTTTAGACTGACGCGATCAGACGCTTGTGCAGTCAAATTTTTGACGTCACTTTCTTGTCAGAATCATATCATATCATCATTTTCTCAAATCTTTGACTTTTTTCCTCAAAATTCAACCCTGGTCAACTCTAGTCAACCCTAGTCAAACTTGGTCAACCAGACCTCAAAATTGCTCAAAATTGATTCTAAATCTTCTGAATTCTTCCATAATCTATTCTGAGTTCTTAATCTCTGATTCAACATCTATCTGTGATTTTTCTCTCTCCATCATCATTATGATGTGTCATCTTTCCATTTTTCTCTTGAGGGGGCAGGATGATTACATCATTGAATCTATTCCAATCAATTTGATCTGATTTTCAAAAGTCCTCATTGCTAGGGGCATCTCATCACTTGGGGCATGTTCAGTTTTTCGTACCTCACAATCAAAAAAAGATACTCCATAATCAATAAGGGCATCTTTGTTCCTTACATCTTGTCATCTATTAAATATCTGAGCATTCTAACTCAGATTCTTGAGGATCAAGCTCCATTCTGGAGATGGTTCTCAAAAAACTATCTTTTTGGGATAGGTATCAGGGCAATCTAACCCTAACTCCTGATAATCAATCTCCGTTCTAGAGATGATTCTAAAATCTCTATTTACTATCTTTAAGACAGGTATTAGGGCAATCTGACCCTGACTCCTGAAGGTTAAGCCTCGTTCTGGGGATAGCCTTGGGAAAGATATCTTTCTAAACTAGTGTCTTAGAAATCTAACCTAGATATTGGGGGACTAAGCTTTGTTCTGGAGATAGTCCTAAATTCTCTATTGATTATCTTGTTGGATAGGTATTAGGGCATTCTAGCCCTGATTCCTGAAGGTTGAGCCTCATTCTGAGGATAGTATTGTTAAAGATATCAAATCTATTTAGGTATCAGGGCATTCTAACCCAGATTCCTGAGGATCAAGCTTCATTCTGAAGACCTCCCTCAAAAACTCTATTTGACTGATGTCTCGGCAACCTAACCTAGACTTCAGAGAGTTAAGCTCTATCCTGGAGATGGCTCTAAAATCTTTGCATCAATCAATGTTCAAATATATTTTTCTATGTTTCAAACATCAGACTATTCTTTGAATCAATGTGTTGCTCGCACATCAATTCAAAGAGGGGAAAAATGTAACACCCCAAAACTGGCATCTTGCAACCCTAACCAATTTTATTGCATTTTTCACTCTTCTAGATCATCAAAGTCCTATTGTACTAGACAATTCTGAGTTTTGATTGACTCTACTCGACCTAAGTGTCAAATGTAGAAAATCATAAATCTACATTAATCATACATTATATTTAATTCCTAAATATCTATTGGCTAAACAAACCCTATGATTGAATTAATTTAATTATAAAGTCCCAGCACTTTAATTAAATTAAATTCACCCCTTTTAGCTAAAATACATAAAAAGAGATTAAATAATATTTAATTATTAAATAATATTTAATTATTAAATAAATATCCTCATTTCAATAATTAAATTTAATTATTCAGATAATTGAGAAAAATCAATTATGAGGTCATATTTATTTATTTATTTGAATATTCTCTCAAAAATCTTATCTCTGTTCAGAAATAGAATCTTTGAATTAATTATGCCTTAAAGAGAAAGAAAACAATTAAATCAAATAAAATAAAATTAAATCAGAGAAAGAAAACAGTTAAAGCAAAGAGAAAATAATTTATTGTATTCTTTTAAATAAAGCTGGTGGAGAGCACCCTAGGGTTTTTCGCTCCAAGCCCTAGTAATGGTCAGAGTGATCATGGAGCAGATCACGGTTTTCCAAAACCCTAACAGCTTCTTAACTCCTAGCGTGAAAGAAGGAGTGAAAATCAAAAAGGCCTACGAAGTTACGGTGATTGTCTAGCGGGAACCGGTTATGTTATGCTTATCGCACAGTCGCAAGGAGTTGGGCGGTTAAATTGAAACTGTCATGACAATGCGATGATAGTGCATCGCACAGTCGGAAGGAAGCTGGTGGGTAACACGAAACGGCTACGACAAGATGATGATAGTGTATCACACAGTCAGCGGTTTAACGACGATTAGTGACAAATGTGTGCGAGGATGCGACAGACGGTGCATCACACAGTTGCGGGATAACTGGCAGCTCGGTGATAAGTGATGCGAGTGTGCGATGATAATACATCGCAAGGTCACAGGGTAATCGATAGTTAGGTGGTAAGCATTGCGAGTGCATGATAACAATGCATCGCATAGTCACAAGGGAATCGACAGCTCGGTTAGAAGTGTTGCGAGGACGCGACAAGAGCTCATCACACAGTCACAAGGGAATCGGCAGCTCAGTTAGAAGTGTTGCGAGGACGCGAATGGAGCTCATCGCACAGTCGCAAGGGAATTGGAAGCTCGGCCAGAAGTGTTACGAGAGCGCGACAGTAGTGTGTCGCAAGGTCACAGGGTTAAGGCATGCATAGTTGTTATGACTCGCGACTATGCGATTAAACATCCGGAGTAAGGTAAGCATCTGATCGAGTTGAGAAAGAGCTGCGATACCACGACAAGATGGAAGTTGAAAAGTCATATACGACAAAAAATGAAAGAGAATGAAACGGAGGAAAAGGATGTCCACGTCGACAACCATGCAGAGGATGATATCGATGACAGTTACAGGAGGGAGATGAAGAGCCGAGGCAGTTAGAATCCTCAGGCGGAAAAGTAACCTAGAAATGGTTACGAATCAAGAACAGGCCGAGATATAAAATGAAGGAAAGAACCATTTTGGAGGAGGTTAGAGAAGTTAGAGACTGAGGAGACTAGCATAGAAGATTTGAGTTTACATTGTAATTTTCTGGTTTTCAATAGAGAATAGTTTCCTGTGTTTTCTGTGTGTGCTTCTATTGTGTGTAGACTTCTGTAGAGTAGGATTTTGAATTCAGTCAGGCCTCATGGATGCTTCTTGACTCTTATAATCCATCCTATGGAGTGTGACCATCAAGAAGCATCCCTCATGTATTTTTATTCTATTTTTGTGTCTGTGTCTGAGAAGTGGCTAGTCAAAATGGTAGACAAGTCCTAGGCGAGCTAAATGGTCCGGCTAGGGAACTTGTAGGAGAGAGAGATAGAAGGAGAAGGGTGCATGACTAAATTTATTCAATCATGGAGAGCAAGATAAGGTAAAGAGTGAGACTGTTCAGTGGGTAGGAAACCTAGGAGAGAGGGAGTATAGAAATCCTTCTAGTTAGGGTCTGTGAGTAACCCTAAGAGACTCAAGTGTGAGTCAAGAGCATCCTGAAGTGAATAGGATCAAAAGTGAGATTCCTAAGAGGGAATAGGAGTCTAGGAGAAAGAAGGTAACCTCCCCATCAGATTGGTATCAGAGCCCAGTTAAAGATTTGGGTTTGAAATTTGTAGATGTTTAAAAGTACTGAGGAATCAGTAGGAGAATCAGCCATGGTGACAAATGTAGAGTTGGCTAAAGAGGTGAATGAGCAGAAGGAGAGAAATAGACTCCTTGAGGAAACTCTAGAGTTAATGAGAAAACAACT
>MU224125.1:3510445-3530089 GCA_018584345.1 Thuja plicata
TTTTCTTATAATGATAGTGTTAACAGGACTACAGGGAAAAGCCCATTTTAGATTGTATATGGGATGCATCCACGTGGAGTTTGTGAACTCAGAGAGTTAAAAGGACAGGGAGTGATAAGTGGACATGTTGATGACTTTGTACAGTCTATGAAGGAGATACATGATCAGATGAAGAAGAATCGGATTGAGGCAAATCAAAGATTAAAAGAGAAGGTAGATGAAGGAAGGAGAGAAGTCCAATTTCAAATTGGAGATCTGGTAATGGTACATCTGAACAAAGCCAGATTATAGAAGGGGATTCCTACTAAGTTGCAAATGAGGAGAATAGGTCCCTGCAAGATATTGGAGAAATATGGGCAGAATGCCTATAAAATTGATTTACCTAACAATTTGGAAATGTCACCTATTTTTAATGTGCAGGATCTTATCCCATACAGAGGACCAACGATACCTGAGAGTACTCAACAGATGGAAATGGGAAAAGATGTTCAGGATATACGGGTGAAAGCTAAGTCAAAGTTGCAAGAAGAGAAAATCCAGGATTCACGAGTTCAGAAGACAACTTGACGAAGGGTATACAGAGAATATATTGTCAAATGGTTAGGGTTACCAGAAGTAGAAGTGACATGGATGGATGAAGAAAACTGCAGAAAACAAGGAATTAGTTCGGCATTGTTTCCGACTAATTCTAACTAATTCTTCCTTCTTAGAGGGGGGAGTATGGTGCAGAGCACCCTAGGGTTTTTCTCTCCAATCCCTAGTAATGGTCAGAGTGATCATGGAGCAGATCACGGTTTTCCAAAACCCTAATAGCTTCTTAACTCCTAGCGTGAAAGCAGGAGTGAAAATCAAAAAGGCCTACGAAGTTACGGTGACTGTCTAGCAGGAACTGGTTATGTTATGCTTATCGCACAGTCGCAAGGAGTTGGGCGGTTAAATTGAAACTCTCATGAAAACATGATGATAGTGCATCACACAGTCGGAAGGAAACTAGCAGTTAATAGGAAACGGCTGTGACAAGGTGATGATAATGTATCGCACAGTTGGCGGTTTAACGGCGGTTAGTGGAAAATGTGTGCGAGGATGCGACAGATGGTGCATCACACAGTCCCAGGATAACTGGCAGCTCGGTGACAAGTGATTCAAGTGCATGATGACAATAGATCGCAAGGTCATGGGGTAATTGGTAGTTAGGTGGTAAGCATTGCGAGTGCGTGATAACGATGCATCACACAGTCACAAGGGAATCGACAGCTCAGTTAGAAGTGTTGCAAGGATGCGACGAGTGCTCATTGCACAGTCTCAAGGGAATCGACAGCTTGGTTAGAAGTGTTGCGAGGATGCGACGAGAGCTTATCGCACAGTCACAAGGGAATTGGAAGCTCGGCCAGAAGTGTTGCGAGAGTGCGACAACAGTGTGTCGTAGGGTCGCACGGTTAAGGCATGCATAGTTGTTATGACTCGCGACTATGCGATTAAACATCCGGAGTAAGGTAAGCATCTGATCAAGTTGAGGAAGAGCTACGATACCGCAACAAGATGGAAGTTGAAAAGTCATATACGAAAAAAATGAAAGAGAATGACACAGAGGAAAAGGATGTCCACGTCGACAACCATGCAGAGGATGATATTGATGACAGTTATAGGAGGGAGATGAAGAGCCGAGGTAGTTAGAATCCTCAGGCGGACAAGTAACCTAGAAATGGTTACGAATCAAGAATAGGCCAAGATATAAAATGAAGGAAAGAACCATTTTGGAGGAGGTTAGAGAAGTTAGAGACTGAGGAGACTAGCATAGAAGATTTGAGTTTACATTGTAATTATCTGGTTTTCAATAGAGAATAGTTTCTTGTGTTTTCTGTGTGTGCTTCTATTGTGTGCAGACTTCTGTAGAGTAGGATTTTGAATTCAGTCAGGCCTCATGGATGCTTCTTGACTCTTATAATCCATCCTATGGAGTGTGACCGTCAAGAAGCATCCCTCATGTATTTTTATTCTATTTTTGTGTCTGTGTCTGAGAAGTGGCTAGTCAAAATGGTATACAAGTCCTAGGCGAGCTAAATGGTCCAGCTAGGGAACTTGTAGGAGAGAGAGATAGAAGGAGAAGGGTGCATGACTAAATTTATTCAGTCATGGAGAGAAAGATAAGGTAAAGAGTGAGACTGTTCGGTGGGTAGGAAACTTAGGAGAGAGGGAGTATAGAAATCCTTCTAGTTAGGGTCTGTGAGTAACCCTAAGAGACTCAAGTGTGAGTCTAGAGGATCCTGAAGTGAACAGGATCAAAAGTGAGATTCCTAAGAGGGAATAGGAGTCTAGGAGAAATAAGGTGACCTCCCCATCAAAATATTTCTATTTTAAACTGGCTTTTCTATCTATTTTATTTCAAAAAGGAAAGTTTCTATTCTGAACAACCTCTGAGTCTATAAAAGAACTCTCATTCCTCATTCAAAACCTGACTCATTTTTATGCATTGTTAGAATACTGAATTATTGTCATATTTCTTGATAATCTCATATAGAATAATCTCATTTTTGCAATAGAATAGTTTCAATTTCTAGAATAATTACATTGTAATCATGTCTTAGATTATCTTACATCTTTCAATTCTTAGAATAACTGTGCCTTGCATTGCATTCATGGAGAAAAATCCTTCATTCCTAGATTGGTCTATGGTTGTTAGACTCTCGTCCTGAGAGAAATTTTGAAAACCCCATCTGGATAGAAGGCAACAGGTCAAATCATGCAGGCAGACAGGATGAATAATCTCATATTCAGTCTTGTTTGTATTTGGTGAAGAAGGACTATGTTGAAGTGTATGGTGAATTAACAAGGCCAAATTTACCACATACATCATTCACCAAATTCTTCTATAAATAGAATGAATTTTAAGCTCAATTGGCCCCTCATCTTATAAGTAAACTTATGTTGTAAATATTGATAGAAATCTTTATGTATTTTAGCTCATTCTTGATTTGTATTGTTATAATCTTTCGTTTTAGAGCTTAAAATAAACATTTCTTGAGAATTTAGACTAATTTCATTTGAATCTTCCATTCTAAGTTGTATATGCCATTGATAAATGCATAATCTGAGGGCAATTATAGCATTATTCACACTCCTCTTATATAGGAAGCAATAGGTCAATTTTTTTTGATTGATTTGCTTGCTTAATCTTTGTTTTTACTACTATAATGACTAATTAAAGTGTTATGTTGCAGACAATAGGTACACAAATAACACACATTTCTGGCACCCACCGTGGGGCAGAATCTCAAACTTTACCTCACCTTTATCTTCATTTTGGACTATTTTTCCTTCTCTATTTTTAGGTATATAGTCGCCTTTAGTCATCAAGGCTCACATATAGGAAATTGGATCACATCGGGGAAATTGGATTGCACCCCGGATATCTAAGATCGCATCTAGTAAATCCTGCATCTTTTTTAGCAAAGGGTTGCATCTAGTATCAATTCGGTTGCCTTTTTTGTAATTGGTCGCATCTGGTAAATTGGGTCGCATCTAGGGTTTCTAAGGTCATTTTTGGGAAAGGAAATCACATCTCATTATTTGACATGGATTTAAATTGTCTAACCACTATTCTTTTCATTTGGTTTTCTTCTATCTATTGATCAACCAAATATTTGATTACAGATTGACGTTTAAACCTTTTTTCTGAAAAAGGTGGAAAGGAATTGTTAACTTGTGGTTTGCAGGTTTTGGAATAGATTAAATTGCTTTTATTTGTTCAATGTTTTCACACAATAACATTTTCTTATCATTTAATAAATCAATCAGAGGAGTATGCTCTTTTCCTTCAAGGAAAATCAGAAACTCAAAAGTTGATTTATGACTTGAAAATAATTTGGGGTAAATGAACAAGGCAAACCTCATCGTATAATTCTTTTTGCAAAGTAATTAGACAAACACAAATCACTTAAATCTTGTGGGATAAATTGAACAAACCTCATCGTATAATTCCCTTTGGATTGAAATTGAACAACACAAGTCATCTAAAATTGTGGGATAATTGAACCATTCATTGTCTAATTTTGGATATAGTAAATGAACAATAAAATTACTTAAAATTGTGGGAAAAAGAACAATCAAAATTTTATTTTCAAGTTTCTTGGTGTTTTCATAATCTAGGAACATTTAAATCAAACTTAATATTGTTTCTTGATCTCACTAGAGGATTTTCTTTTCCTTCCAAGTGGAGGAATCAAAAACTCATCATGGGGGATTGAGTTGTGAGTGAAGTCATTTGAGGGAAAGAACCTTGATTGAAATTTTTGCGGGAGAAAATGACATGGACTAGGAGAGTATGCTCTTCTTATTTTGAATAATAAAAAATCTTAAAATCCTAAGCTCGCCAATCCTTTGTATTCTTTCAAAAACATTAGAGGGTCTTTCGGTTGAGGAAAAATCCTCTCGGGAATGACCCAAGTGAGGACAGTTTTTATGCCAACCCTTCCAACTCACTATAAATAATTTCTTCCTTGTAGGCTAAAGCCTCAGAAGATGGAATCAGTTTTGTTCTTGGAATTTTTACATCATTCCTTGAACATGCTTGGGTGTGTGTAGAGTGGATCTGCTTGAATATTTCTTGTGAGATTACACACATTTGAGTACTCATAGGGCTACATGCCTCAATTTTTCCTTGTTCAATTCTATGGGAGATGATTATGAATAGAATGCACCATCATAATAAACAAATTGTAGTCAAAACTATATGATTCATCCCTGAAAGGGTGATAATATTTGTGCAAGGCAAATAGTAATTGCCCCAAGATACTCATCACTTTGTTCCCTCACTTGCATTTGGAGTCGACTAATATGACATCATAACAAGAGCCATTGCATGCTTGGTGATGACCATATTTTGATTAGCATTTGAGTGTGTACCTGAGTCTACGAGCAAAGATTTTCATCCTATGCTTAGACACTAGGGATTAAGGATGTGTTTGTTCACCCCTAACAATGCAATAATTCTTGTTCTTAAAAGATCACTAAAAAGATAAATCCTTCAAACAAGCAACAAAATTCAATCCTTAGACTACATGTGTTTTTCACTCACTAGAAATTCTCAGAAAAAAATCTTTAATCAGACAAATTTCACACATTTCGAGAAAAAATTGACAAACTTTACAAAACTTGACATAACATCAGAGGCTCGCATCTAGTTGTATTAGGTCACTTTTAGCATCCTAGCTCACTTTTGGTCATTTTGGCATCGCATATAGGGAGAAAGATTGCATGATGCATATCAAAGGTTGCATCCTGCATATCAAAGCTTGTATCTGGTTAAGCAGAACCTCACATTTAGTGTGTCACATTTAGGACAGTGGGCACTTGCATAGTTGTCTCTCAAAGAAAATCAGCATATTTGGGTACCCTTTTGGCTCCTTAGTTTGGTTCTGTTTCTTTTTTTGGTCTCTTTGTTTCTATTTCAAAACTTTTTCACAAGTCTACCTTTCATATCCTTTTGGGCTCTCACAATTGGTCTCAAAACGTGTGGTCTATTCACTTTTCAAAACAACTTGATTCCAATCTCACTATTGGGGCATTCTAACCCTTTGATGCTAGAGTCATTTTCTTCCATCAAACACAAATAACCCTTTACAACTTGGACACACTTACTTGGACAATTTGAGACTTCACTTGACATTATTGGGAAACTTTTGACATAGTTTAGATTCAAATTCATGGTTAACACAAGAAGAAACAAGTATCTTGTTGACAAATCAGAAGTACCTCCTAGATTGCTACAATTTCAACAAGGAGAAACATCTCACAATCCCTTATTTGACATAGAATCACTTGCAATGGAAGCTCCTTGAAACAAATGGAGTACATATTTTGAGGAATACAACAATGATAAGAACCAAAGACAAGAAGATAGTAGTAGTGAGGAAGAAATTCACATTACTCACCCTTTGTTTGACTCATATAGTGATGGATATGTACCTGAGGAAGAGTATAATAGACTTAAACAAAGTAGAAAATTCCAAATAAAATTGGAAAAGATTATTGGTGAAGACAAAGAGAAATACTTTCTACATCTAGCATCCATTGGAGTTAAACTACCTAAATATTATGATGTTGAAAGACTAAAGGAAAAAGAGATACCAACCCCTATCTCTATTCTCACCAAACAATTGACCTTGATGCAAGCCAAACTTGCAACACTCAAACAAGAGAAGGTAAAACCAATGAAGAAATACTCTTTGGACCATATTAATCAATTTCCTTTTGACAAGAGTATTAACATGATTCCATTTCCTCCCAACATGGCAAGGCCTAAATATGACAAGTATAAGGGAGAGATTGATCCACATGACCATGTGAGAGAGTTTTGTGCTCTAATCATAGAGTACATGCACAAACCAACATACCTAATGAGGATATTTCTGGGAAGTCTAGGTTGAAATGCTATGGAGTGGTTCTCCAAACTCTCACCTAAGGTGAAATCTTTTGAGGAGTTAATACAATGTTTTTTCAAACATTACTCCTAAAATATACAATATGACGTAACCATGATGGACTTATGTAACACAAAACAAAGAACTAGTGAATGCTTTACACACTTTGTACAAAAGTGGAGGAAAATCTTTGCGAGGTATTCAAGAGCTATTGCTGAATTGAAAAAGATGGAAATCCTCATAAATAACTTGATACTTGAATTAAACTATGCTTTACAAATGCAAGATTCACCTAGATTTGATAGGCTGATAAAAAATGTCATCCGTATTGAAGAAGTCATGGTTAAGAAAAGAGAAATTACCCTTCAAAGTGATAAAAAATCTACCAACTACAACAACAAGCCTAAATAGTGGAAACAAAACAAGAATGTTGTTAACGATGGAGTGGTAGATGCATCTAATGCTAATCCTAAACCAACAGTGTTCAATCTAGCAAACAACATGCAAGTAAGAAAAGAAGCCAAGGTAACAACCACAATACCTAAAGCAAAAAATGAGAATAACAAGAGTAGACCATGGAATTATAGACCTCAACGAACATTCACTCCTTTGGGTGAACCTCTTGAGACAATTTTGAAGACACTCTTAGACAAAAAAGTTCTTAAGATTCCCGATTCAAAACCATGGGAACCAAAGGTCAAACTGAAATGGTGGGATGATAATTCTTATTGTGTCTTTCACAAAAACAAGGGACATAAGACCAATAACTTTGTTAAGCTTAAAAATGTTATACAAGACCTTATTTAAGGAAGTAAAACCAAAGTGGAGGGACACACCACTAATGAAGACCATACAACATTCAACAAACCATTTCCAAACTATGAGAAAGGGGAAGCTTCTAAAGGAAAAGGAAATGAAGTGAATTACACCTACTCCAATAATGATAATGTGAACAACATGTTGGACATTAAATATGAACCAATCAATGTGATCACTATTAAAGGTACTAAAGACACATCCACACAATCAAATGCAGTGACTCGAAGTCAAGCACAAGTTACAATCAAAGGACCTAGTTCCTCATCAAAAAAAGCAACATCTTCAAAAGTACCTATTGTCACTATTCTTGAACCAGCAGCAACAAGACAAATAGTTACCATTCCTGCATCAAACTATAACTTGGTGGATCAATTGCAAAGAACCTCTGCTCAAATTTTTATATTTGAGTTACTCAAAATATCCTCAGTGCATAGGTAAGTTCTTGAAAAAGCCCTACATTCTACAAATGTGCTAAAAGACATTGATGTAGACAAGTTCCAAGAAATGGTAAATCATATCTCAACACCACACTATCTCTCTTTTTTAGAAGAAGATGACAAATTATTGACACAACCACATAACCAACCCTTACACATTGAAATCCTAATTCACAAATTTTGTGTTCGACATGAATTGATAGATGGAGGCGTAGGGTTGAACATTTTTACTCTTAATCTAATAAAGAAGTTGGGTCTTTCAGAAAAAACCATTGATTCAAAAAGTAAGATAACTATCAAAGCTTACAATGAAGAAGAAAGATCCTCTAAATGCCTCATTGTTCTACCAATAAGAATAGGACCAATTGAAAGAAATGTTTTCTATCAAGTTCTAGATCTACCCTTGGCTTACAATATACTATTAGGGAGACCTTGGATCCATGAAATGCAAGTAGTACCATCTACTTACCACCAATGTATCAAATTCCCACATAATGGGGTGGAAGTAACAATTCCTGTAGATGTCAGTTATACTTGCAACAATGTTAAAGCAGATAGTATGGTCCCTCATAACAAGGAAGTTCCAAAAGAAAATGTACCTGAACTACTTAAGACATGGTAATGAGAAGATTTGGAAAGACATTAAAACTTGAAGAAACTAGTATGGGAGAATACAAGCTAGACATGACCCCATCATTGAAAGAACTTCCAGTATCTCCAAAATCTTATGGGAAACCTTCCTCATCTTTCACACCTACTACATCTAAAGAACTAGAGATTCACAAAGAAATTGGTATGGTTAGAGAATCTACCTCTCAAGAGGATGAAAAATAAGAAAAAGCAGTATTGGCTTGGCTTTACAAAGGAGAAACAAAATAAAATGAGGTAAAAAATGTGGAAATATCCCCAAAAAATTATGGTAAAGGATATGACCTCTCAAATAAATGGGATATAAAGGGAAGGGACCTTTAGGATACAAAGGAAAAGGACTTTTTGAACCTATACACATGGAATTCAGAAATACTAAAGAAAAAATAGACTAGGTTTCAATAATAAATCTGAAAACCATACTTCAAAAGATGGTCCAATCTTTGATGAAGGAAGTGATGATAAAGAAGAAGAAAAATAACTAGAACAATGGACCTATGAGAGATTATTTCATATTGATACAAATTATCTTGAATATCAAGGAGAAAGATATGCACCTACTTTTGTAACACAACAAGACACTCATATTCCTTTATTGACACAAGCTACTATTCAAGAAGTAGAGGAAACAACAAAAGACTCTCCAGAAGTCCCATTGATAGAAACAAATCCTGAAGAAATACCCCAAAAACAAGATTTACATCCTAACTGGGGGAAGTTGGTCACAATTTCACATGTCCTAGATTTACCACACTTTGATCTACAAGTGGCTAATAGAGTACATCAGGTAACTATTGCTGAGTTTCTAAACACATCAGATGATGAAATAATATAATCACATGATTATGAATGGGATGTCCTATCTGATGCTACCATGGACATTGAAGTAGATGTGATTCATAAATTTGTAACTCTGTTAGAAAGAGGAGAGAGTTCTAACACTTCCCCTAAAACTTTTTTTGTTCCAATATCAGATGAGATACCGCTACCTAGGATTTTTGATGAAGAAACTAGTGTTTTAGTAGGTCAAGAGGACATTATAAGACTACAAGAAATGAATTCCATTTTTTTGAGAGAAGAAGAAGAAAGCTCAACTGATGAGTCGCTAGAGTTAGGTCCTCATATTACTAAAAATGACCCTATTAATGATGATTTAACTCTTGATGATCTAAACGTTGTAGAAGTTGAATTCACAGAATATGTCTTGTCAGTTAATAGTTTTGACACTGACGCGATGCTGCCCTTACCAAACTCTAATTCATTATCCTTGATAAACCCTGACCTGATTTATTGGATGAATTTAGAGCCTATTCCTATCATGAACTTTCCTAATGAGTATGCTTTGGCCTATTATCTAAATGCTTGTGAACCTTATCCTTCTTCTACCAATGCAAGGATAGTGAACATTTCAGAGGAGGATATCAAGTTTCTTAGTCACAAATTGAAAATAAAAAAGAAGAAAAGAACTGATGGTGAAAACCATGTTGTGACAGTGTCATATTCTAAAAAAATAAAAATAAAAGACGTATTTGATGGTGAAAACCTCCCAGAGGTGACAAAAGATGAGATTCTTAATATCCTCCCTGAGAACTTTCAAGAAAGATATTCAATTTTTATAGAACCAACACAACTGATTAACCTGGGAACAGATGAAGTTCCTCAAATTGTTCATTTAGCACAATCCTTATCAGAAGAGGAGAAGACACAATTCATTGAGTCCCTAAAAGAGAAAAAGATCAAATTTTGATGGTCTTACATAGATATGCCTAGAATAGATCCTGAATTAATAATGCATCATTTATCTATAGCTCATGGGATCAAACCTGTGAAACAAAAACTAAGAAAGATGCATCCTCATGTTGCATTACTGGTAAAAGAAGGGCTAGAAAAATTACTAAAATATAGATTCATAAGAGTCATCGCTTATGCATGATGGATTTCTAATGTGGTACCAATATCTAAAATAGATAAATATATCAGGATTGGCACAAACTTTAGAGACTTAAAAAAATCATGTCCTAAAGATGAATTTCCACTACCAAGCATTGAAATGATCATAGATCTTATAGAAGGCTATCAGATGTACTCACTAATGGATGGTTTATCAGGCTATAATCATATTAATATTGCTCTTGAAGACCAAGAGAAGACCACATTCACATGTGCATGGGGAACTTTTTGCTGGAATGTTATGCCATTTGGATTACAGAATGCTGGTGCTACTTACCAAAGAGCTATGAAAACCATATTCCATGATATGATACAAAAAAACATGGATTACTACATGGATGACACCTTAGGAAAGTCCAAAACAAAGACTACTCATATTGAAGACTTGTAGAAGATATTAGATTGCATGGAACAATTTCAACTTAGGCTTAATTTGAAGAAATATTCCTTTGGAGTTCAATCGGGAAATCTACTAGAGTTTATAGTATTAGCAAAAGGAATTGAGGTTGACCCTACAAAAGTCAAAGCTATACTAGAAATGTCACCTCCACACAACATTAGTCAAAGGAGGACACTACAAGGAAAACTCCAGTCAATCAGGATATTTATGTCACAACTTGCCGATATAGCACAACCTTTTACTAAATTTCTATATAAGGGTGTTACCTTCAAATGGGATGAACATTGCGAAAATAACTTCAAAGAATTAAAAGATTACTTGGATACTCCTCCTATTCTCATGGAAAGACATTACTCCTATACATTTTAGATATGGCTACTGTTATACTCTAAATTTGCACCCTATTCAAGCTCTCTTGATCTTGATAATCTAGTGTAACATGGGAATCACTTCAAGGTTGTGGGACCTATGCTAACTTGAAGTGAAGCCTCCATATTCTAGGCTAGTTCCTCTTGGATAAACACCTAATCTTCTTTTGAACATGAAAAGTAAACTTGAAGGGAAAGGGATAGAAGAAGTGTTTGACAGGGAAATAATTGAAAAGCAAATTATCCTACTAGGCGATACACCAAACATAACTTGTAACATGACACAGTAACCAAGCTAGCATGAAGGTTCTCAGATCTAATAGAACACAATATTTATGAATAGGCTTGCATAAGTATTTCATAGAGAGGTCTGGAATGGAAAGAGGCTATTGGAGGAAAGAACAAATTTTACAGGCAATAACATTCCCAAGAAAAGATAGACACATACTGTGACCTGCAAACAGACATTCACTTCAATAAACATGCATAGGAGTGAGAAAAATTATCCAGGGATGAACAAAATCCATAGGGTAACCTAAGTCAAATCACACATAGTAGTACACAAAGATGTTGAAAGAAAGAAGGCTTTGGAACTCCAAGATTTCTCTAGCATAAGCAACTATATATATTCTAGTAAGAGAAATATAGATAAAGAAAAGCTTGAGGGTAGAAAAAATACCACAAAAAGATCCTATAGAACCACTATTTCAATGAAATATTATAGGAAGTGAAGATTCGAGGGCAGAGAAAATGCCACAGAAAATCTTGCGCCAACTAGAAAAACTCTAAGATAAAAAGCTTTAAAACTAACTTATATACACGTTCCTCTAGCACACAGGCTCAAGAAACAATCCAAATCCTATAAATTAGGGTTTACAATAAATTTTGCATAAAAAATACAAAAAACCTAATGCTATCAATTCTATTCATTAATGCATGTAGAAATATCTGAGATGATCAGATATATCCTTGAATATCTTTCACCTTTCACTAATTGCAGTCTGAGAAGTTGGCTCGATCGATCTCTCTCTGTAGCTTGAAATATTGCACCACCGCCATGAGCTCTGAGATCAAATCTTTTTTGAATTTTTAAATATTTGAATGAGAAATGGTCATAGGTGGTGCAAGATGATCTTATCAACGGCCCAAAGAATCCTTTAATTTTTCTTTTAAAACACAGCCGTCGATCTCCATCATTCACTTTGTCTCTGCTAACTTGATTTTAAACTAGGTTCACTTCCTTTAACTCTGGTTTCCTGAAATCCTTTATGTCGCTAAGGCAGGATAAAATTCCTTGAACTCTAATTTCTTTTAGATACTACACAACTACCGCGAGATCAAAATGGGATCAAATGATCAGCGTTAAAAGTCTCATAACTTTAAGAGAATATTCTATTTCCTTTGGAGACTTAGGGACTGCCATGATCTTAATTTGACTCACCTTTTACATTGGGTTTCTTATTGAGACTTGGTGACTGAGGAGTCTCATGATGTCTTAATATTTTTCTTAACCATGATTCCTTATCGAGACTTCACAACAACCACAAGATCATTTTTTGCATCGACGGTCTACGTAAAATCTCATAAACTTTACTAACCTTTTGACTTTCTTTAGAGACCTAGCGACTAAGAAAATAATGCCTGGGCCCATCCATTTCCATGTGTCACTCTATCATTCATCTATGACCATATCAACCAAAAATTCCACCCTATCACTATTTTGATCCCTCATGCAAATCTACCACATGGCATTCATGTGTCATCTTCTGGAGGTTGAATCTTGATTACCCTAGCTTTGACTCTAGCTTAACTTTGATTAACTGAAATCCTTAAATCGCTAAGTTTCTGAGATATTTGGTTGACTCTGGGTTTATTTCGAGACTTGGTGACTAAAAGGTTTTAACTCACCTTATCTTCAAACTCAGGTTACCTCTGAAGTTAGAAATACACTCAATCGTGAGATCTCCAAACCATTTTTTAACTAAGGGTTACATTGGGAGACTTAGTGACTACCACAAGATCAGATCTTGATCGAATGATCAGTGCTAAGTCGCAATAACCTAAGAGGATATTCCTTTTATTTGGGAGATTGCATGACAAAGGCAGTCTCGTGATTGCTGAATGCTATGGAATATTCCTTTTCCCTTGTGCGACTAAGCGACTAAAATGCACACATGACTTAAAAGAACTTAAGTAGCTTGGAAAAGGTAATGAATAAATAGAAGAGGTTGCAAACCAACTAGGGTTTATACCAAGTTTGTATAGGGTTTTTCAATACTTAAGCCTTCCTTCATGAATTAGGGTAAAACAGAGGGCCTAGAAATTTGTAGAGAGAAACATTAAGACTGAGAAATAATGCAGAATCCTACAAGCTAGGCTCTACCCTTGTGGGAGCCATATTTTTCTCCACTTGTAGACAAAATTCATATGTAATGGGAAATTTTGGGTAACATTCTTCATGATTTCTGTTGGATGTCATCCTGCTAGACATCAAAAACCAGTGGCCTTGACATTTATTAGGCATGGAGTCATATTTTGAGCACATGAAACTTCTTTTCTGGGAGAAATGGATCGAAACCAGGAAGAGGAACTACTAACTATGCATGAGCACTTCAAGGAAAGTAGTAAACTAAACCTAGAAAGAAAGAAAATTAGGAAACTAATTACAGAGTGGGACAAACCTCAAAACAAGGCTTGAGATGGAAACCATTGACTGATATTGGCGAGGCATCTCCTCCAAGAGTTGATAATTGAAATGCATTATGTTCCTTGCACTCTATTATTACAAATGGTCCACCCTGAAAGGAATCAAATTTTGAATTTCTTCTAGGCTTGGACTTTTATTCATCCCACTTGAGGAAAATATCTCCCATATTGAAATTTATGACCCTGGCTCTCTTATCAAAATTCTTCTTAGTTTGCATCTGCTGGAATTCCATGGTTTGCATAGACTTGTTTTTGGTCTCTTCTAGCTCCATGATTTGAGCATACCTTACTATTGTGGGACTTTATGACCAGTCTCATCAACAGATGTAAGTTGTCACCAGGTACCAGGGTACCGGCCAACTTTGCCTGTAAAGGTTGTCCGGGGAATAAATTCTCTAGGCCTTCAAGCACCTGAGTGTCGAGTCTCAACAGTGTAGGGAGCTAAGTTGGGTGTCTGACTATTTTTTGTTCAAGGGGATAGATGGTTTTTGGCTCATCTTCTCTGGGGATTTTTTTATTAGGGCGGGGTTTCCTACAAGAACACACTAGTTTACCAAATAAACTTCAAAAGATATGCCAGAGTTAGGAGTTCATTACTTCTACTTATAGTCATACCATATATTTCTAACATCAACCATTCTCTAATGAACTACACTAAATACTGAACACATACAGAACCAATGATTCATACATATTCCATAGCAAGGGGAAAAGAAGTCATTAATCTACTTAAGACACCATAGTAGAGGACATTAGAAACATACATCACAAAAGAGTGTTAACTCAGAGATCAGAACACCAACAACGTCATTTCCAGAGCTCTTCTTTCTTCATTAACAGGTTTCTAGCATCACTGCTGGGTACATCAATGGCTCCAAGAGAGGATCTAACTACTGAGAAATTTTAAGAACTACTGAGGATTGAGCTCTGCAACTACAAAAAATGAAATATTGAATGCTAATAGTATTGCACTGCAAAATAATCAATTTCACCGACCCTTGAAATGAGGTCAAACTTGTTATTTATACACATACTTTCCCTAAAGTTTACCCTAATCTAACTGTACACTCAACATTAAAATACAATATCCGGTGTCTGGTACTACCTGCACCACTTAATCACCTCGAAAAGAGTAGAGGTCTGACAGATCGGCAGAAGAAGACAAGAAGAAAGGATGGAAGAATTAGCATTGAGAAGAGTGCCATAGAAAGAATATAAGAAATCCAATCTTCCTAGAGTTTGAGGCTACATGGCTCATTAATGCAAAATGTGGCTTACTGTCTTTGATGCACTAGATAGTTAATGCTAGAGCGACACCTTGGGAAGATCACTTATCAGGGCCATCTCTCTATCTTACATACCTTACCAGGGTCACCTACTTTCTGACACCCTTATTAACTACTGGATAATGACCGGTTAGCTCTAGGGAACCTAGAAATGGGTCACCGAAAGAATACAAAATTGTTGGATTTAGAATTCTAGAATCTAGGAGCTTACGCTCAAAGAATAATGAATGCTCAAAAATACACCTTGCTGGTGAGAATCCCTAGAATCTAGAGAACTTTACTGTCCCTTACTATTCTTAAATGCCTCCAAAATTTGGATGATGACATGTCCATCTATGTCCCTGATACTATTCCACTGGTCGCAGACAATTCCAAACTTCTATTCAATATCTCCAGCCCCTTCCCAATATTCATCTACTAGTTTTATGGAGTCATGAGCCTGAAGCATCATTTTAGATATTCTTGATAATTTTCCTCCATTCAAGTCTCCGGTAGACTGATACTGGGACTCCATCAACTCATCATATTTAATGAGGACATAATCCTCTAAGGCACATGTTCCGGTGGTGAAGGGGTCAACTTGTGACACCCTTCCAATGAATATTTTCAACAGTTCAAACAAATACTGGACCGCCATGAATTTCTCCTTTAGGGTCGTGACCAGTTGCTTGCATACCTTAATTTTGAGGCCAAGTATGGAGTACTGGGCCTAGAGAAATTTGAGTGATTCCTCTCCCAAAATTCCCATCTTTGTGATGGCCTCTTCCCTAGAGTTGATGACTTCATTTAATCCAGTCCTCCACCCTGCATATTTATCTTAATTTTACTTCCCATAGGACAATGACATTGGTTACTTGGCCCAAGAGATTATTGGCCAAGTAAAGGTCTGGGAGTGATACATCCAAAAATTTCCTTACGACATTGATTTGCTTGGTGATCCACCCATCTACAGCCTGTGCCTTTTTATTCATGGCCCTGAGAGAATCCATGTCATCTTGTGGAAGCATTGGTCCAAAGGTGGAGGTTTCTAGATGGATCTTGGCCAGTGGCTATGTAAGATCTGCTAGAAGTCCGAGGAGATTTTTTTTTTCTCTTTCCTCCTTCAACTTCTGCATTTTTTATCATATCATGCTTCTACTTCCCAGGTTGCCTCTCTTAGCAGGTCAAGTTCTCCTTGCTTATCTCTACTCCCAAAGGCACCTTTGTGATTACATAATATTCAGCTCTTGTGGTTGTCACATCTATATTTGGGGGAGGTATTGCAATTATAGAAACTATGCTTCCTCCCAGACCGGTCCGGAGGGTATGGATTGTCCGAGCCTTTTTCGGCTTCTTGGCCTCTGTGTTCTAGGCCATCATCTCAGCCAAGGAGAGGAGAACACCTATCGCTACCACTGGGGCATTTCTATTTTTAGATTCCACCAACCATTGTGGTGGCTAGGGAAATTTTTTTGCTAAGGCCTAGGTATTGGGGCTCCCTTCAGAGTCTGGCGGTGCATTCCTAGTATCTGCAATTTTGTTAGGCTCTTTCTCCTTTTCCTATTCTCGTTCCTGCTCTCTGGAGGCTTCAGTATCTTTTTCCCTAGTGGCATCCTTATCCATGATGTCTGGGACCTCATCTCTGTTGGCATCAGCATTACCTGTATCGTCAAGGACTTCCCCATCTTTCTCAGCATCTATCGAATCAAAAGTTATATCCTTGGGGATTCTCCCCTCATCCTACTATTGTTGTTTCTCTTCTCTGGCATTCGTTGGGACATCCTTCTTTGTGGGAACATTCTCTAGAGGTGGTGGAGGTGTCTAGACAATGTTTTACTATTGGGCCACTGAGACCACCTCGTCGAATGTACTCTAGGGCACTGGGTCACTAGGGGTAACCAAAGGTGTTTGGAGCGTTACGGTCAGGGGTATAGTTGGTCCCATAGGTGGTTTCCCTAGTTTTTTTTCTCTCATCATTGATTTTCCTTGAACCTATCTTAGTCCCCTGGACTAGTGTTTCCTCTTTCTTAGGTTCCTTCTCAGGTTCCTCTTGTTATAATTCCTTTTCAGGTTCCCAAACCTCTTTTTCTAGGATCACCTCCTTTTCTTGTGTCTCCCCTTCATTGGGGATTATCTCCACCTCATGTGTGGCTATTTCTTCCACCGCTTTATCCATCTCCCTATGTAGGTTCATGGGCTAATCCATCCTAAATATGTCATCAAAATCATCGTGTGGGGGAGAGGTCTCTAAAATATCATCTAGTTCGAGGGAGTCCAAACTGACTTCCATTGGGGGAACATTGGGCATGCTGGGGCCCATATTATGCTTGGGGGATGGGCTACCTTCTGCTTATTCTTTCTTTTTAATGGGGCCCCAACATCCAAAATATCTATAGACTCCACCTTGGTGAATGTCTTCCTTATCATTAGTGTTTCCAATGAAGGTGATCTCGATGGGTGGGCGGATCCTACTGGATTTGCAAGAAGACCATGGGAGAGCTGGGCACTTATCTTTTGACTTGTCAACCTAGATGTCTCCATTTTTTCATGAATTTGTGCCATCATGGGGAGTGGACCTTGGGAAGGTACTTGGGCAGGGGTGCTTTCTCTCTCCTTCCCTTTGCTTTTGCTTGGTCCCACGGCTCTGGAGGTCAAAGCAGACCTCTGTATAATTAGGCCGTTACGAGTGGTCCTCGAACACACCTACTCAAAATACTTATGACTATTATCAATAATGGGGAAAATCACGTCTTCAATTATTAAGTTCTCCAGGGTGTCCCAATCCACCAAAGGGAGATCTAATTTGTTGATCCCTTATTATTTGTATGACGGGTGCTCCAGAGGCCCATCATCTGTAAAATCTTTTGGGAATCCCCGAAGGTTGAGGGCCTTCATTAAACCTTTAGACATCTGGGAGTGCTACCAGGCTCAGAGATAAAAACTATCTTGGCAATCTGCCTAGAAATATTTAATTTCATCTTTGTGTGGTGCAGATGTTCGGGGTAGTGCCTACCTTATCTTGCCTACCGGATCAAAATTTCTTTTGGTATGGTAGAATTCCGCCAGTCCAAAACTCTTTAACTCATTGTCGGCCTCCTTGGTCATCATGACAATACAAGAATAGTTCCCACATGTGATCGAGATTGAAATTGATATGACCTTTTTCAAGGCAAAGAATGCATGGAGCTCTAGGATTTGCCTGCAGAACTCCAAAAGAATAATCCTATCCCCACAATGTCTGGCGAGTAGGTAGGGTTTCTCAGAGAAGCCAGTCACCCAAATGTAAGTATGCTACTGGAATTAAATAAAATAATTGTCATAAGTGGTCACCAGCTTCATCAACTCCTATGACAACTGATACCTGGTGTCCTTAGTAAGTGTTGAAATGTTGTGGTAAACGAACGCGTCATTCACCCTACAAAAATTAGGGAAGCTAAGTTCCTACTGAACCTGGGGATAATGCTCCCATGGAACCAATTGGCCAGGCCTATTCTTGAGAATGCCCACTATCTACAATACCCTAAAAGCAGGTCTTTGTTAGGGTAGTGCCCACAATAAATAGGATGCCATGTATAATTTTGAATTCTGAAGGATAATCTTTAGCTGCACATCTACATGATTGGTGATGATAGTTGCCCAGTTGAAGGTTTGATTGTGGGTGGTGAAGCAGTAGAGGAAGTAATACATCCATGCTGAAAAGTCCTGGGCATGGGGCTCTCTAAAGAGCCTGGACAAAAATATGATTCCCACCTGAATGCATTCTTTGAAGTCTCCACGGGGAATCTCCAGCTTCATCTTCTTATAGTCCCTTCTCGGGGACTTTAGCTAGTGAGTATTGAGATGTTTCCAGGAAAGGAGGGAGATCTCCTCGAACTCCTTCAGTGATACAGACTAGGAGATAACAATAGATCCCTTGAATTGGGGGATCCCCAGCCCTAAATCAAAAGTGGCAGCATCCAAATTGACAATGGGCACCGGATAGTGTAGTGGTAGAGGATCAACAAGAAAAAAAACTTGGGTGAGGGCGTTGTAAAGCGTTGCCAGTTGAAGGATCAACTCTGATGCTTGCACCAAGTAGGGAAAACTTGCAGGCTTGATAATTCTAGAGGTGGCCACATACTTTTTCATATCTGATGACATTATTTTTCCATTAGTATACTTAGTGAAAAACATTGACAGAGATCACCAGTAGACTAAAGCATTACCGCCAGAGTACAAGCATCACCGACAGATTACAAGCATTACCGGTGAACAATGAGCATACCTGACAAAATACAAAGGTCACAAGAAAAATGCTAAGTATGGAATTGACAAGCATACCAGTGACCACAAGCATTACCAGAGACACAGTTTTGAGAACTAACCCAATAGGAACAAAAAAGGCAAACTCGATGACAAGTTCAAGAAAGGAAAACCGACCATTAGAACCGATAGTCAGTTAAAGAACCCGCAAAAAGTGGATCTAATTTTTACATGATGGATAAAGCATTGTAATTCTATTTATAAGAGTTTTTATTTGTTTTAAATCATAACTTGAGGGTCAAGCAAGCTTTATGTAAATGTTTTAATGCATCCTAACGGATCTAAAAGATATCTAACTAAAGATCAAGGTCAAGTTGTAAACCTTGGATC
>MU224125.1:3546776-3570806 GCA_018584345.1 Thuja plicata
TGGGTGCACTTGTTTTAGCTCATCGGAGGTTGTAGTGAAAATGTAGTTGTATTTCAAGTTCTTTACATGCTTTGATTTATTGGTATATCTTGTGTTTGCATGTTTTGACTTGCTGTGCAGCTGCAGGCATTTTCATTGTATACAGGCACCACATGAATGACATTAAGGTGACCTAATGGACACAACAACAGGATTAGCATTTAATTTTTGATAATCAATGGCTATTTGAAATTCCCATTTTGGAGAACATAACGGCCTCAAAATCCTCAAACTTACACTTAACTTTATGTTCATTAGCTGCTTGCTGAAACAAATCTTTAGTCTTGCAAAAAAAGTACATACTTTCCTTTCGATGCTGAAATGAATGAACATTAGACCATTTTACCTTGTGTGGGAAAATAATATAAGAGAATACTTTTCCCGTAAGCCTGTTTCCTTTATCACGAAAAAGTATCCCTACGACTTCACCTTTTATCCTTTGCGCACTTAAACAACTTCTTTTCCATCAGGAGCACCTAACTTCTTATTTTCTATTTTCACTTATGTCAGAGTTTCACCTTTGAGACCAACTTTTCTGGACACTGCATGATCACCGCCACTACTCTCCAAACTGATAACTCTGAGAGTTGAAAAACTCTTTTTACAAACAAAATCTTTATCAATCACTTATGTAAATCACATGTTTACCTTTCAGAAAAACATATTGAGCATTAGAGAACCGAGGGTGATTACTTCTCGTTTGAAAAATGCTATGACACCCCTTTCCCGACATACCTAAATCACCTAAACACCAGATGAAGCAGAAAGATTGAAAATCCGCTAGGCTCAAGTAGGCAAGGAAAATAATTTATCTGGTAAGCACATTAGGGGAAGGTTTCAAGATGAATGAGAAGTAGGTCACCAAATAAAAATTTTACCGCCTAGGACCTAAAGACCCTAGACTAAAATTTGGCAACAGTTGGCTCCGACTGGGGACTTAGACATGCCAATGTCTGAGAAGGGGTCCAGAGTCTTTGGTTTCATACAACAAGACTGGTAGGAAAAACAATGGGCAGACTAAACTAAAACACACAAAAAGAAAGGAAACTAAACTAAACTAGACTAAGAAAGTAGGAAATAAAGCAGGATAAACACAAAGAAAACCTTCCTATACTAACACTAACCTACAGGGATTGCCTACTTTCACTTGAGTATTTGGTAGAGCTTCAGATCCTAGCCATTGTAGGAGAATGGCAGAATCTCGCTAGAAGGATATGCTAGAATAAAGGAATTATTCTGGTTCACATGTATAATCTTGAATGGTCCTTTCCAAAGCGAGTCAAACTTATGATGCTTTCCTTTGGACTCATGCCTTTTATCCCATAGTAGGACCAAGTCACCTTGCATAAATTTTTTTGGTCTGGCCTTCTTATCAAAGAATATTTTCACTCTCCTTTGATGATCAGTGATGTGGTCAACAAGCTTTTCCCATTCTTCTTCCAACTTGGTCAGATACATGATTTGTTTCTCCAGACCATTTTGGAAAACTGGGTCTTCAATTACCTACTGCAGCCTACAAATGGATAACTCTAGTGGAAGTGGGAGACTATGTTCAATTCTGTAAACCAGCTCAAAAGGGAAAATCCCAATAGCTCACTTAGGTGTTATCCTATCCTCCCATAGAGCTTCATGTAATTTCTTGTGCCAATCCTTTTGACTTTCTAAAACTAGTTTCTTCATTATTTTAATCAGGTTCTTGTTGCTTGACTCAGCCTGACCATTTCCCTGAGGGAAATAATCAGATGAGTGACTAAGATGAATACTGTTGTTGTAGCAGAACTCTATAATCTCCAATGAAGAGAAATATGTGGCATTGTCCATCACTAGCTTCAATGGCACTCCAAACCTTACCAAGATATTCTCTTTGATAAATTCATAGACCACCTCAAATATAGTTTTCTTGGTAGGCTTAGCCTCAACCCACTTAGTAAAGTAATCTTTGGCAGTTATGACATATAGGTGACCTACAAAAGAGGGAGGATTTATCAGACCAATGAAATCAAGACCCTATTGTTGAAAGGGACCCTCTACTACAACCGGCTTCAATGGAAGAGCAGCCAACTGAGGCTTACTGGAAAACATTCGACACTTATCACACCTAGCCACCTAATTGTAGGAATGTTTAAACATGTTGGGCCAGTAGTAAAACTATCTCAAGATTTTATATGCAGTGACTATGGATGAGAAGTGTCCACCACATGCCTCATTATGGAATTCCTAGAGAAATCTCTCTTGTTGTGGCCTGTCCACACATCTTAAGAAAGTTCCATCTATTGCCCTCTTATATAACTGGTCATCATAAATGATATACTTGGCTGCCTTGGTCTTCAAATCTCTTCTCTATTTGTATGTCAATCCTTCTAGGAAATCTCCATAAGTAAGGAAATAGGTGATTTTGGAAAACTAAGGACCAAGAAGACTAACCATTAACACCTTCGGAGAATCCTCCTCTTGAGCTACTTCCTGATTTTCAGCCATTATTTTACACAAGCCATTTCCTCTGACTAGTTTTGTTGGCTTGAGTTCAATATCATACTCATGTACCTTCACTATCCATGCACCTCTAGTATTACATCCTATTTCTTGTTGTGTCAAAATGCTCTTAACAGCAGAATCAGGAATATAAATAACAGAATGGGAATGTAATACATAGAATCTAAAATTCTTCAGTTCCCTCACCACCGCATATGCATGCTTCTCCATTTGAGAATATCTCAATTCATGATCCTTGAGTGGATTGCTCATGAATGCAATAGGCACCTGAATTCCTTCATTGTTCTCTTGCATCAGGATGGCAGAAAATGTATGGGCTGATGCATAGCAATATAATATGAATTCCTTGGTATAATCCGGATGCACCAACACAGGTGCATTGGCTATAGCATGCATGATTAAATCAAAGGCCTTTTTCCCAGAGTTATTCCACTTGAAACTTTGACTACCCTTCATCATATCAATTATGCATTTTGTAATCTCGGAAAAGTCAGGAACGAACTGCCTGACTAAAATTACCTGCCCAAAGAATGATCTTATTTTGGATTTGCTTTCTGACAGGTTCAATTGCTAGATGGCCTTCACATGCTTAGGGTCAATTCATATTCCTTCATGGGAAATAATATGACCGAGTAGTCTACCTTTGGTGACACAGAAAATAGACTTCTTGGGATTAAGAGAGATGCCATGCTCTCTGCAGCTCTTTAGCACTTTCTCAAGATCTTTCAAATGATCTTCTCTCTTCTTAGAGAAGAATGTTAAATCATCCAAGTATATAACTATTATTCTATCCCAGAGGTTTGCAAATGAAGATTTCATTTACCTCTGGAAGGTAGCTCTAGCATTGATAAGCCCGAAGGGAATTCTATTATAAGTAAACGTTCCCCAAGGAGTGGTGAACGCTATCTTATACTTATCTTCTGGGTCCACCTCAATTTGGTTGAAACCTGAGAAACCTCCAACATGGACATCATTTCAGATCCAAAAAATATTTGTAGTATATGATCCATGTTGGGTAAGGCGTAATTATCCTTCAGAGAAGCCTGGTTCAGATTCTAGAAATCTAAACAGATTCTAATTTCTCTGTTCTTCTTCCAGACGGGCATGATGTTGGCTATCCATGTAGAGTGATGTATGAGGTAGATAAATTTTGCCTCCAACATCTTGTGAAATTCCCTGAAAATGGCATCTGAAACCTTAGGATTGTAGTTTCGTTGCTTCTGCCGAAAAGGGACAGTTTCAGGCTTGAAAGGGAACATGTGCTTGAAGTATCCATTTTAGAAAGTTTTGAGGTCTTCATAGCCCCAAGAAAACACATCCTTATACTTGGAAAGTAGGTGTTTAGCCTTTTCTCTTTCCTTTTTTGTGCAAAAACTACCAATATTTATCATCTTAGGTTTATTTTCAGTGCCTATGTTCATTCCCTCAAAATCCCTTGAGGTACCACCTTTCATATCTCTTTCTTTTCTAATATATGCATCATGTCTATCAAAAAGTTTTTCAAGGGAGATTAGGTGTCAAGGAATTTTGTTACCTTTTAACTATTTTTCTCTAAGCTCCAACTCCTTCTTACTATCTGGAGAGAGATCCTTGTAGGTACTAGGAATTCCTTCAAAATATTGATCACTGAATTGATTCGATCCTTCCATGAAAGCTTGTATCTGCTTGTCACTGATGAAGACTTTCCAGATTTCCACATTATCTGGAACATTCAGCGTAAAGAGAACTTTAACTTTGTATTGCTTATCTCCTATTTTTAGATGTGGGAGGAGAAGTGAAGCTGAGGTGGCCAACAAATTTTCTCTTGTGTTTTTCTCTCTTGGAATAGCCTGGATTGAAAAGGCATCAAAGTCCTCTATTTCATCCCAGAATTTGTTCCTATAACTCCACAATCTTGCATTTTTCACTGCGTACTGCACTTGAACTTGCCTCACTATCAACTCTACATTACTAAGTGCTTTAAGGATTTTCACCCCTCTTTTCTTCACAGCAATAATGCCTAGCAACAAAGCCTCATATTCCATCGTGTTATTAGTGTTCTTAAACTACAATTTATAAGAAAGTTGTATTATGTCTCCTTCTGGAGGAATAAGAACTACGCCATCTCCCGATCCTTCTATAGCACAACTATCGTCAAACTCCAAGATCTAGATATCTTGACTGTTTGTATCTTTCAGTATTTCATCTTGATGATCAAAATCTAAAAACAACATATAATTGCCGAATTCCATCTCCTGGTAGAGGATTTGTGCCTTAGGGTCATCAGACTTCATTACTGTGAATTTGGCCTTTTCCTCTGGCTCTAGCTTTATCTTCTTAGTACCCACCAGGATTATAGCAAGGGACAAGTCCATCTTGATTTCTCCACCTATGTCTCTGCAAAAGCTTCTACTTAGAAGCATACCATAGCTGGCTGGAATATCGAATACTAGGATGGTCAGCTTCATCCTCTTTGTAGGGTGTGTGGCCAATACAACTTGTGCATCCTTTACCTGACCTAGGAGTGGAACCTGTGTAGTGTCCATTGAATAATAGTGGCCAAAGGTTTTGGTAAGGGTAAATCCAAGGGCTTTAGCAATGGAGGCAGGCATGACATTATCAGAAGCTCTGGAGTCAATAATACAGTTGCTTAGTTTATGACCATTAACAAATAGGGAGACATAGAACATGTTAGGCTTTTGGCTAGGAGCAGTGGCTAAGATTGAAGAGTCTTCTTCTTGAAAGAGAAAGGGAAGGATGGGTTCTTAATCATTTAAAGGGCCACTACTAGGAGGTTCATCACTAATAGTAGAATTAATATTAGGCTGCATTCTGGAATTAGCATCACTTTTATAGTAATCTACGAGCTTCTAAAGTTTAGTAGGATGAGTTTTTAAATATTCTAAGGGAGACACTTGGATTCTAAAATCATTGTAGTATTGAATTATATCAAAGGAAGATAGAGACTTACCATTTTTTTTGGACTTTGAGTGATCCTTCTTCTAAGATGAAGAAGTAGAAGATCTAGGTGCACCAGCTGAAGGACCAGGTGCAATATTCCAGGGAGGAAAAGAGTTTCCTGGGTTTTTGTCTCTTTGACTTCTTGTTGCCACTGGAATTTTAATTCCATCCATGGTGGCAAAGAAATAACCTCTGACTTTAGAATCATATTCATATTCCAAAAGAAATTACTAGAGTCGCCATGGGGAGCAAAATCTTCTTCACTTTCAAGATATTCAATATTTAGCTCATTGCGTGAAGCTAGATGTCTATATCTATTCATCTCCAGACAAATATTACCATCATGGTCAGCTCTTAGATGAAAAATGCACATATTATGCTTTTTAGTTGCCTCAATGGCAAGCTTTTGCTGAGCCAGTGGCAACTGCAACTATTTACCTTCATGTTGTTTTCTTGGAATATCCTAGTAAGGCTGCTCGAAGGATGGGGTAGACTTTCCCATTTTCCGCTTAAGGGAAATCATCTCATTAGACAATTTTTGAAGCATTGCCTCAGTATTTTTGGTTGCATCAAAAGTAGAGCTTGTAGAGGCACCACTCTGCATTTCTCACTTCCATTTCCTAGCAGCTATAAGGTCATCCTCTAGCTCAATTTCTAGAGTCTAAGCAGCTTGCAAATTAGCCACATGCGCTCATCTGATTTGGAAACTTATGTCAAGAGGCATGGAATAGATAAAGAACATCTTATGGTTGTCAGCTGTAGGCTTTCTAGCATCAGGAATTATGTTAGCTAGCTTATTAAACCTTGCAATAAAGTCCCTCATAGGGACACTAGGTACTTTCTTTATTTGTGTGAGCTAAGTTAGAAGTGTGTACTCATCTTCTATACTTTTATAGCGAGCTTGAAAGTGGTTCTTCATATCATTCCAACTAGTTATGCATCTTGTAAGGAGATGTTGAAACCAGTCAACAACATTTTTTGTTAAAGTCTCTACAAACATTCTTACTGCCACATCTTCATGCTGAGGGTTTACAATGCTGCATGCGGCAAAGAAGGCTGCAATATGCTCATTAGCGGATACTTTCCTATTTCCATTGAACTTTAGAAAGTTCTTTCAGGAGGCTCGAGTTAAGTTGTTATTAGCTCCTAACTGAAGAGGCCCAATGGCATTACCCCAAGGGATGACCATTGAAATAGGGAGAGTTACTAGCACAGCCTGAAAATTGATATTGTTAGGAGAAACTACTCTGTGAAGAGTAAGGGTGTTACATAGTAATGAGGTAGTATTACAGACGACATGAGGTATAGAAGAATGGCTACAAATCTAGGGAATAGGGCGTGGTGGTGGCAAAAGAGCACCATGGATACCTACAAAGGAAGGATCTTGAGCATTGGTTCTTCCTCTTCTGAGAGGGTCTTCTAACAAAGGGAACTTAGCCTTCTGCAATTCTTCAAACACAGGATCTTTATGTCCTTCTCTTCGAACACTTTGGGTATACTTGGGATCCAGAGCTACTGAACTTGTTTACTATAGTTGCATAGCTCTGAATCTTCTTTCCCATAACACTCCCTCCCAATATTCAATGTTGGATTCTTCTCTTTCTGGCACAAAGTTGATTCTTCTATATTGGTCAAGGGATTTTTGGCTTTTCTAGGCAAGGATATTCAACTAGTTTATAATGTCATCTTGCTCGTCCTGGATGCGAAGATTAGGTTTCTCTAGTGGGAATTGTCCTTTATGAGGCAACACCATTTCTCCTTAAGAGTGATATGCATAATGTAGCATTACAAATGCCAAACAGATAAGTTCTAAGTCACTTAGTAAAGCCACAGACAGACTTACTAAGCAAGCTTAGGAAAATTAGGAGTTCGATCCCAAGTAGAGTCACCAAAAACTGTTGGTTTATAGTTTGTCTACTTTAAGTTTGATTTATATAATGACTCTTGAAAATACCAATGCTGGCTTTCGTACAAAAAAAAGTAACCATAGACTGGGTCAATGGAAGAAATCTATCAATGACCCCTGAATTGAAAGGTATAGTATCCCTTATGTGAAAGATATGCAATGAATTTTATCTTTCAGTTTTTAGGGGTATGCTCTTAATCAGAGAGTAGAAGAGGTTCAACCAAGTTGCTCAAAGCTTCAAACAACTCAGGTAAAGAATGGGGATTTACTTAATGACATGCAAACTATTATGCAGTGCGGAATGAATGCAAACTAGCATCTACCAGTAGAGATGAAGAAAGAAGGTGTAACAATGCCATTCCCAGATTGCTAAGATTGTGAAACTTTGACATTACTCAAATTATCTTGATCTCATTCTCTATTAAACCTCTTCCCAAATCTTTATGCAAGAACTAGTCTATCAAACTAAGATGTGCAATGTAAAGAAAATAGAGTGCTTATGCTGAAGACAGTAAACATACAATCCACTGAGTGAGAATAATGAAACCCAATTCATTAATATTCATTCAAATTCTAGTATTAACATCCTCATTCAAAACATTACATAGCTAACTAAGATGAAAAACAAAAATCACTTCAAACTTAGAGTCACACACAGTAGTCCTAGCTATAGGGGTTCGCCCAAAGTAATTTTTGCCGATCTTATTTACTTTACAGAAATTTACATATACAGGTCTTCTCAGAAAATGACCTATTACAAAAATGATTGCCTCTTTACAATATTCTAAGAGGAACATTCTAATAATAAACCTGGTTGGTTACAAAAACTAGCAAAGCTAACAAAATGCCCAAAATGGCTACAATATACAAAAAAAGGGAAGATGACACAGGTCAATAGATTTTATTCCTTCTTTGGTGTAAAAAATTTTCCTCTGTAAGCCTTCATTGCATCCGTTACCTTGCCCAAAGCTTGAGCATTCAGAATGATTATATTGTCAGCTTAGATCATCCAAAAATCATGCATCTCTGTCAGTTCATCCAACCTAGAAATTTGGGATTGGAGCTTTTCCGATTCCTTTTTGATCACTACATCTATTGTGGAGAGCTCACCGATCCTTGACACTTGGAAGTTAGCCAGATTCGTAATCTCATCTATGAAATCAAGAAACTTAGCTTTCATTCATTCTGTATTCACCAGCTTGTCACTTCTGGAAAATTTAGATTCTGTGTGCAATACTTTCAAAACTCAAAATGTTTATCCATCTCCTTTTGCACTAACTCAATCATAGTTTTGAGTTCATTTGCTGATCTACTTGAGTTCTCAACCACAAACTCTAGAGACTGCCTCCAGTGAAAAAATGGCTCCTACCCGGTCTTGAGGATACCATTGGATATTGCAACACTAGTATTCATATAAATCACCTGTTGCAAGGTTGCTAGTTGCTCTATCAATCCAGTGGATGCATTATAAATGGTCTCCTGGTGCTTTGATGTTGTATCCTTCCAATTGTCTACATCAATTAGAATATTCCCCAAATTTTCAATAACAATGGGGCCTTGAACCTTTATCGCCTCTATCCATGCTCTTCCAATTTTCCCAAATTGTCTCTCTTGCTGCAGCTTCAGTAGCAGATTCTTATTTTCTTCCGCATTGGGGTCAAACTAAGAAGATGAAGTACTACAAATAGTAGATTTAATATACTCTAATAGCTCCTTATTTGTAGACTTGAGGACTTCCTTGTTTTCTCGGAGTTCTTCTAATTTGTCCTCAATTCACTCATTGGTGGTTTTCCAGATATTCACCATTGAGTCATGCATCGACACTCCTAGGTCCACAGTTTTTGTTTGGAAATCTTGAGATGAAAGTTCATGAAACTTTCCTTCTTTCTATGGCTCTGCTATTTCCATTAGCATAGCCCAGTTGTGGAATCATGGGAAAGGGCCACCATGGACTTTTCTTGTTCACCTTCTTAACTAGTGGCTGAGATGAGGTTGCCTTAAGGATCAGGTGCTTTGAAGAAATGGCTTCTTCATGTCACTTATTCTTCTTCTCAATCATTTCTTCCAACCATGAATCTATGGATAACACCTTTATTGCAGACTGAAGAGCTATAGGATCAAACAGCTTCTGGGCTACTTGAGGAGTCTACTTTTCTTGAGGTGGAACATGGAATGAGGCAACCTTAGTCACTAAAAGGGCTAGAGTGTTTACCGGCTGAGAGGAATCCTGACCATCCATGGGATTTGTGTCATCCAAGGTGGGAACTAGAATTGGTGAGGGAGGCTTGGTCATGGGCACCTCTTGTTCTTCCTTCTTTTCTATTTCCTTATCTTCTTCCTTCTCCTTTTCATTTCCAATGTTTGGGAGAGAACCATCTCCACAGGTCAGAGTGATGGGAACATTCTTTTCTGGGGGCTGGTCACCTCCTTGGTGGCGGATTGCACTGCACCTGCTGAAACTGATGGCGCCACAGAAGAAGTAACTACTGAAGATGATTTCTCATCTCCTGAAGTTATTTCTCCAGATGAACCTGCACCAAAAGTCCTTTTCCATTGGGCTCTGGTCTATTCTACCCACCTGTCGGTTCTCTTGATAATGCCTCTCTTGAGAAGCTCCAATGAATCAATCACTGGACCAGTTGGTGGAGAGGAAGAAATGGGAAACACCTTGATCTAGTTGTAGGATGAGGGATGCATGAAGATTCCATCATCTGCAAGATCAGATACATCAACATTATTATTATACATTGCAATTTAATCCAAAGTTAAATGGGACCATAATTTTTCCCGTGTCTGATACTCATTAAAACACTCGACCCTGAAATCTTCAATATCTGGGACATGTCTATAGGCATGTCTGAGCTTCAGGTGATCTCTAACAAAACCCATAGGATCATATTGAGGCCTAAGAACCTCATAATAATGTAGGTTAATCTTATCCTCAAAATTATTTACTAAATTCTGGGCATCAGATCTGGATGCACAAGAATATGGACCAACCACCACGGGGAAGGAAATTCCTATGATCTTTTTCACAGTTGAAAACAGAGTGTTCACTTTGAATATCTACTGGAAAAGCTCCACCAAGCCCACCTTATCTTTAGGATATAGGGGAAATCTCTTAGGAAATCTAGAGAGGGCTCCTATCTGAAGATAAGAGAAACTCAAGAATTGGATGAAAGAGCATCCATACTGACATATTGATGAGATGGCCTTTGGCGAGAATCTTCTTTCTGGTCAACCTTGAAGTTCCCAACATATTCTCATTGTGAATGCATCATTCACAGTAGTATATTCCTCAAATATTCAATGCAATTGCAAATTTGTGTAGAGCTCATATATTTTTGTGTTGTCAAAATTTTGGATTGCTGGTAAGCCGGGCCATAGATGCTGAGTTGCCAGAGCATAGATAAGGTATGAAGACATGTAGAACTATTTTAATCCCTGATAGGAACTCATCCAGGATGCTAGCTTCTCACACATGATTTCTGCCCAATCAATGATCATACTTTCTGTGCAGAGAACTTGAAAAAGGAAGAAATTATGTTCAACAAGATCCAGGATCTCAAGTTTTCCATCCAATCTGGTCAGCAGGGCCAGAATATCAACAATTTCACTCTTTAGGGTTTTTCCAAAGAGAGTCTTTGGCATCTTACTTTTCTTTGATCGAGGGGTCTAGAACCATGTATTTTTCATGTCTTCTCTCCTTAGAGTCTTCTTTTCATTGAACATAGACATAGATGAGCCGAAGTCGATGTTGTAATACACATCTTTCACCAGAATGCCGAAAGTAGATTGGATTAAGGTTTTATCAATCGTTAGAAAATAAAATGATTCAGGAACAAGAATTGCTTTGTCACTAGGTCATATTTCTCTATACATTCTCAGATGAGCTCAGGAGCTTGCACTACCATTGGAAACCTTGCAGCTTCTACCAGACCGCTGTCCTTGAAGTTCTGTGTAATAGAGTGAACTGGATGAGAATTTAATCTTTTGTGCAAATCTCTGAGATCAAAGAATCTTAGAGATGTGGCAGAAACTTCTTTCAATTCACTCTCAATACCAATCAATCTGTCGTAACCAGAAGCTTTAATAGCCATTTACTATAAAATTGAGAACATGAGTGAAGACAAATGGCTTGCTATACAAAAATGGTGAGAAGCAAACGATGGTGAATGCTGAAGAAATAACCTCTAAGATCCAAATGTTTGTGCCACATGAATGACATTAAGGTGACCTAATGGATGCAATAGCAGGATTAGCATTTAATTTTTGATAATCAACAGCTATTTGAAATTCCCATTTTGGAGAACATAATGGCCTCAAAATCCTTAAACTTACACTTAACTTTATGTTCATTAGCCGCTTGCTGAAACAATTCTTTAGTCTTGCAGAAAAAGAACATACTTTCCTTCCAATGCCAAAATGAATGAACATTAGACCATTTTACCTTATGCGGGAAAAGAATATAAGAGAATACTTTTCCCGTAAGCATGTTTCCTTTATCATGGAAAAGTATCCCAACGGCTTCACCTTTTATCCTTTGCACACTTAAACAACTTCTTTTCCATCAGGAGCACTTAACTTCTTATTTGCTCTTTTCACTTTTGTCAGGGTTGCACCTTTGAGACCAACTTTTTCGGACACTGCATGATCACCGCCACTGTTCTACAACCTGATAAAACTAGGGTAAAACATCTCACTTTCCTTCCACAAAATCCATAAAAGGAAAACATTTGGGCTCCAGGCCCGGGGATTCCATGTAGCCAGACCTTCCAACAAAAGAAGACATGACAATAGAAAATCCAAGAGTCTAGGATCCAGCCAACTCAAAAGAAAAACACACTCCAGGGCCGGGTCCCAAAGGAAAGAGGACCAAAAAGAAAAAGAAAATGACCCTTGCTGAGGAAAAGGGCAGAGGAAACAAGAGAAAAAGAAACAAGGAAAAAAGAAAAAAGGGGGACCCAACATTTTTCCTACAAAATGTAGGGACAGGTATGCAGGGCATAACACTTACCTGTAAGGGATCTCTTTCTTCAAATAGATTAAATTGTGTGGCAAGGTCTAATTTTGGTAACTCTATTGAAATAGATAATTTGGCCTCTTTTCCATATACCAACATATACGAAGAATTCCCAATGATTTTCTTTGGGGTTATCCTATCTAGCCATAAGGCAGACTTGAGCTTGGAATGCGAGTCCCTTTGATTTTCTTGCAAAACTTTCTTGATAATTCTAATTAAGTTATTATTTGTAGACTCTACTAGGCCATTACCGTAGGGTTAATAGTTGGAAATTTTATTCAGATAAATACCACTCCTGAGTGCCCATTCAGTCACTCTAAGGCTTGTAAATGCAAATGCATTATCTGATATGATAGAATTTGAAGTGCTAAATCCATGAACAATGTCATCATAAAGGCTCAGGACAACGCTCTTATTGGCCTATTTTAGTGTAATAGCTTCTATCCATCTAGTAAAATAATATGTTTCAGTTATGATCCACTTATGCCCTAAACTAGATGGACGATTAGTTAGGCCTATAAAGTCAATGCCTCATTTCATGAAAGTTTTCTCTTTTCTAATGGGTTGGAGGGGCAGAGCTGCAAGTTTTTCTTTTCCTACAAACATGGAACACTTTATGAATTTTCTCATATGATCATGACTATCCTTTAAGATAGATGGCTAATAGTATCCAGCCCTCATGATCTTAAAAGTAGTGGTCCTGGGAGAAAAATGACCTCCAAAAGGTCCATCATGACACTCATTCAAGATACTTTCCACTTGATCTGAATCTATGCATCTTAAGAGGACACCATTGTGATCCTTTCTAAAAAGAATCACATCAATCAGTACAAAGGGTATAGATTGCAATCTATAATATCTTCTCTTGCCTGAATCTAAATTTGCAAGACATTCACATGTCTTTAAAAAATGAACCATGTTAGACAACCAACATGCTGCCTTGGCATATTCTTCTGTCAAATGCACAACCAAAGATGCATTTTCTTGTTCTAGATTATTTGAATCTTCATCCCTTGTAAAATTCTCACAAATACCTCTTCCTCTAACCAGCTTAGTGATTTGGATATCAATGTCATACTCCATGACTTTGGTAATCCAACCAACTCTTTTTTCATTCAAGTCTCTATAAAGCAAGAACTCTTTGACACTAGGATGAGTAACTCTCAATTGTACCTTGCTGTGAGTCAATAAATATCTAAATTTTTTAAGGCTTTTTACTAGAGCAAGTACATGTTTTT
Source organism: Thuja plicata (assembly GCA_018584345.1). Classification (NCBI taxonomy): domain Eukaryota; kingdom Viridiplantae; phylum Streptophyta; class Pinopsida; order Cupressales; family Cupressaceae; genus Thuja; species Thuja plicata. Next base: position 3,560,416 of record MU224125.1, read on the forward strand.
CTACAAAAGAGTAACTCTATTCATACTCTTCTAGGCCTTTTCTAAAGAAAGCAATAGGTTGCTCCAATCCTTCAGAGTTCTCTTGAGTTAGTATTGCAGATATGGCATCAGGGTCTCCATAAGCATAAAGGATAAAATCCTTACTAAAATTAGGGTTCAATAGGGTAGGAGCCTCTATTAGATCTTCTTTGATAGCTTGAAAATTAGCCTTCCCTTCCTTGCTCCAGCTAAACCTGAGGTTTTGTTTAGCATAGTTTTTAAAGGATTTAATAAATCTGCAATATTAGGCAAAAAATGCCCAACAAAGTTAATCCTTCCTATTAAAGATTGAAGACTTTTCTTATGAGGTGGTAGAGGTAACTCTAGAATAGCTGCAATCCTTTCAGGGTCCACTGTAATTCCTTGTTTGGATACAATATATCCCAACAGTCTCCCTTCATGGACTACATACAAACATTTCTTGGGATTAGGGAAATTCCAAACTCTCTACACCTTTCAAATATTTTCCTCAAATGTTTGATATGGTCTGCTGCATGTTTAGAATAAACAGTTATATCATCTAAATAGACCAATACAAACTTGAACATGAGGCTCTTAAAGGCCATATCCATTACCTTTTGAAAAGTAGCACCTGCATTTAACAAACCAAAAGGCATATTTTCATAAGCCATGGTTCCCCATTTGGTTGTAAATGTAGTCCTATATTGATCTTCTTCATGAACCAAGATCTGATTGTAGCTTGAATATCCATCCAATAGTGAGAAGTGTTCTGATCTAGAAACACACTGTAAAATTTGTTCCATAGATGGAAATGGATGGTGTTCCTTTAGGGATGCTCTATTTAGATCCCTAAAATCAACACATAATCTTAGCTCCCCATTCTTCTTCCTGATAGGAACAAGGTTGGAAACCCAACTAGTATGTTTGATGGCATAAATAATACCACTTTCTATTAATTTGAGCACCTCTTTATGCATAAGTGGGTCAAGCTTGGGGTTGACAAGTCTTTTCTTCTTTCTTAATAGTTTGGCATTTGGTTCCAATTCAATTGTATGCTGAGAAAGTGCTGGGTTGAATCCTTTGAGATCTTTGTATTTCCAAGAAAATATATCACCAAATTCTTGAAATAATTGGACATAAGCTTGCTTCTCTGAATCAATATTAATCTTTCCAAATTTCAAGCTTTTGCCTGGCTCTAGCTCTAGGTCAATGCAATGTTCTTGCTGAATTACCAGGTCAACCTTAATCTTTTATGCTTGGTCATCTCTCTTGAAGATGGATTCCAGGGTGACAAGTCCTTTTGGAATTTTATTTGATTTAAGTTGTACCACTTGATCACCATAGTTTGGCTTAAATCTATCTTGGTTATGTTCTAAAAAGACATCTTCTTCAAACAAGAACTGCAAAATTTGCCCATCATTGTTAAGTACTTTCCAATCAACATCATTATCAGGAATAGAAGGCCTGATAACTACTTTAATATGTTGTTGATCTTTTTGCATTGAAACATTGTCAGGGATATCATATTGAGATCCAATAGTAGCTAATTTGTTTTTATTCTGATTCAATTTTCTAGGGATTGCAATAATATTGAAAGCATTGAAATCTTCAATTGCATCCCAAACTCTATGCTTGTATGCTCTCATTATGTCACTTTTGGTTGCACTTATCCCTCTTACTTGGATGAAAACTAACTCGCTATCACAATAAAATTTTAGGGCTTTGATCTCTCTTTTCCTATCCCACTCCAATCCATTAACTAAGCTCTCATATTTAGCAGTGTTTCTAGTGCAAGAAAAACTAAATCTAAAATTTGTATAATATTTTTCCCTCTTTCGATAGATTAGCATAGCACCACCACTAGAGCCATGTCTTCTTATAGCACCATCAAAGAATAGCTCCCAAAATTGGTTTCCCTAATCTTCTAATTCGGTATCTGTCTTGAGAAGATTTGGCTCTATGGATTCATGCTCTTGTACCAAATAGTTTCCCAAACCAGCATCCCAAATAACATTGGCTTGGATCTCTGAATCTCTCTCTAATTATAAATCATCTAGATAGATATTAGGGATATCTTCTATCTTAGTTTTTTCTTCTATGATGATTAAGAAATCGTTACTATCAAGCACAAGGCAGCTTGCATTGAGTACATTGGACACATAAGGTTCTATATGGTGTGCTGCCAATGATTCAGACTTGATAGTAACCTTAGTTCCATATCTAGTGTGGAAAATCATGTGAGACCAGTTAGAAGAAAGGTAGCCTCTTATCTTGGTTGTAAACTCCCTTGACAAACATATGGAAAATAAGGCAGGGAGGTCTATGATGTATATGTCAAGTAGGATAGAGAAATTGGGGCTTGCATGGAGAATCAAGCTTGTTTCTTTGACCAAACCTATGGTGTTTACTGAAGAACCATCAAGTTGGGTCACCTTCTTTTGGAAAGGTTCATATTTAAGTCCTAATTGGTCAGCTAACTTTTTGGGCATGATAGAGCTAGTAGCACCACTATCTACCATACAATTATGTACTAAAGATTTATCAATAATTAAAGATACATAAAAGGGAGGTGGTTTCATATTTCTACCTTTTATGGCACATGCCTTGGAGTTTCTACTTGAAGTCTCCTTCCTTTGATCAGTATTGACCAACACTGGCTTAGCAGCTTCCTTTGTAGACTGTTGAGGAATTACCTCTTCAGTCATTGCTTTCTTCAATATTTTAGGTTGTTCAGGAATAGTCAGGGAGTCCCACATAGACATAGTGACATTTTACTTATTAATATTGTCTACAATGTTGACATGCATTATGGTTTGTACTCTTTGGCGTTTCTTCACTATGATAGGCTCAACTTCCTTGGGAAATTGGCTTTCTTTGACTGGAATTATGGGAATCTTCTTTAGTATGGTAGGAACATAAGGATGTGATGTATCTGCAGATGTAGTAGTTTTATCTCCATCTCATGTTTTCTCTATGTCTTGAGATCTTCTCTTAGACCAAGTGTTGGCTGCTATGTTGGATTCACCATTTACTCCATTGAAGTCTTGCTTCTCCCAATTGAAGAGAGAAGTCTCATTATGTTGTTCTTCTTGCTAAGGAATTGACTCATTATAAGAAGCCTCAGATTGAGTATGTGAGGCATTTTGAACCATCAGTACTTGGTTCATCCACCCATTTGAGCATGTAGCCTAATTATGTGGTTGATTACAAGGAAAACACCATTCATTGTCCAAGACTAGATTATTCTGACTTGGAACTATATCTCTTGTTGGATTTGCAGAACTAAGAGGTGTGGGATTATATGATTGGAAGGGCCTCTGATTGAAGTTATGCCTTTGACCTTGGTAATGTCCTTGGTAAGGTGGCCTATTCTACTGATAAGATGGTCCCTGATTTTGATATTGTTGGTTGGGACTTTGAGTCTGTGGCTAAGAGGGTGGTCTATTTCCTTGACTCTGCTTCTTTATATTGGTCAACTCTTTGGTTAGAGTCTGCAATAGATTTTTCATTTCTTGCTGACCACTTTGTAACAAGCTATTTGTTGCTTGTTGATCACTTTTCATTTCTTGCAGTTCTTGGGAAAAGCCTTCTTTGGACTCCTCATAGCTAGTGCTGGCTTGAGGTGCTACTATAGTGGGTATGGGAGTATATGCAGGGATACTCAAAGACATGCTTGGTTGAATATTGGGAAAAATAGGCATGGGCAACCTTGGGTCTATCATGCCTACTTGGATTAAACAATTTTCAGCCCTGACAGTAATGTCAAAGGCCTAGGGAAATGAAGTACCTCCCATGGATTGAATTATGATAGAGATATTGCTATTCAGACTTCTTAAGAAATATAGGAAGGCATGTTCAATTGAAGTTCTTACTGAGATAGGAATTCTATTCCATGTCATAAGAAAACTATTATTAAAGTCTGTCATTTTCTCTTGAGGATCTCTTTTAATGGTTTTTAATTGCTCAACTAGAGATAAATAATCTGATTTATCCTTAAAACATCTACTTAATGATTCACCTAGTCTATCCCATGAATCAATTGAACCAATAGCTAGAGTTATAAACCATTCTAAGGCCTTACCTTTGAAAGAGGTCACTAAAAGCTTGGTAGCCACATCTTCTTCTGTGATATGATGCACACTGCATATGGTGGCTACGTCTCTTATGTGTTCACATGCAATTGTTTGTCCTTCTCCTGTAAAGTTAGGAAGACTCTTGAGTGTTGCTAAGGGCACATCATGATGTTGAGAAAAGTTCAATGGACTTCCTTGATTGAATGGTATAAAGGCAAATTATCTGGCCATTGCAAGAGCTGTTACCTGTTGGGAAACAACTGTGTGAGTTGTATTTGGGTTAGGTAGTGGAGCTGAATCTTCTTGTAGCTCCCTAGTTAGGGATCTTCCTCTCCTTTTTGAATGGAAAGGAAAAGGTCTCCTTTCTGTAGTAGATGCTGTAGAATAAACCCTCCTTGTAGGAGATGCTCTCTAAGATGATCTGGAATAACTTCTAGTCAGAGGAATCTATGAGAACTTAGAGGGATTTGAGCTCCTTGTCTCAACCTTTCTCATAAACTTTTTAAGAGGACTGATCTTGTTTTCTCTACACTAGTGGAGTCACCAAATACGCTTGAGAAAAGAAACCTCTTTTAGGTCAATACCATGCAATCAGCATATCAAAGACAACATAAGTTTGCAAATAAACTTCTTTTAGTAGTGGTCCCACTGGGCGTACCAGAACTTTTATACACTAAATTTGCACCCTATTCAATCTTTCTTGGTCTTGATAATCTTGTATAACATGGGAATCACTTTGAGGTTGTGGGACCTGTTGGTTGTATTCCAGGTTCTGCCTTCTTTTTCCTCAGTTCTGTGGTCTTCCCTCTCCAGGTTTTCATGTTTTCATGTCTAAAAGCCCAAAACCTGTGAAAATGTTCAAAATATTAAACCCTATCTCTTGTTCAATGTTCAAATTTGAAGAAAAACCCTAAGGCATTGATTCACTTATGTTTCTCAGTTACCTTTTGTCCCACTTAAGTCATGAGTTCTTTTCCAATCACTTAGTCGCACAACTTAAAATAGCATATTCCTTTTTCCTTCTGACTTAGTGATTATCCTGTGTCACGTAGTCTCATGTAATATCCAAATATTCCCTGTTCTTTCCCAGACTTCACAATCCTCTTTGTGTCGCATAATCGCTGAATCATTTGAATAGAGCCATAATATATCAGTGGGCCCATAGATCAGTCGGGTGATCGCAAGATGTTTTCCATAGTTAAGAGTTTATCACGAGACTTTGCGATTACCTTTTGTCGCATAATTGCTAAATGAGTTTAATGTAATGTGTAATGCAAATCCTTTAGTCAGGCAGTCTCCAGAAAAGAGGCCAGTTAAGTTGAAACTGCCGAGATTCAGCGACTAACTTTTACAGTTTGTAATGAAGCACAGTCAGGTTGTCGCCAGATAGCTCAGCTTTCAAATCGGAAGAAGACATCTGTCAGGAGATAAATGGATTTCAGAATGATCGCTTAAAAGTATAAGTGTATTCAGCGACTACAAGACTACTTAAGGGTTACTGCTAGTCACAGGGTCTTGTGATCTTTTAAAGGTATGATAAGTTACTTGGCGATTAAGCGATAGCTGTCAGATGAAATTATGAAAGGATCCTACGGTAGTCTCCAAGTCTGAGGATAAAAGAGCCTAAGGAGAAAATTCCTTGCGACTCAGTGGTCAAGGGTATGCCACGAGATCGCAAGATGATTTTAAGGGTAGGATGCTTTGCCGTGATGTCTCAGAAAGTTTTTGGCTCTCAACATTTTCATTTGGTGATCAGGTGACTAAGGATTGTCGCACAGTCTGGAAAAAGAGAGATAACATTTGGCAACTAAGAAATAACTGCGAAAGATAACACTAACTATTAGTCACATAGTCTGAGAAAATAACGTGGGTTAGTGATAACCACTGGCGACTTAGATTTTCTTTGTGTCGCGTGATCGCCAAATGTTGACTCTGGTTAGTAAAATTAAGGAGGTTGCACAGTCACTATGTCTCTGGATAAATCATGAGTTAAGGATTGGGATCAGTGATAGAGAAAATGAGTGCAGTTGCCTTGTCGCTTAATGTTAATTTCTGTGAAAAGGCGCCAGTATTAAATATGTCATTATGAATTATTTGACGGCCAATCAGATTTCTAGATTTTGATTACTATGTAGAAAAAGGGTAGCTGAGATGTATGATAGAGGGCCAATCCTAGGGTGACATGTTAGTTCATTTGAATTCTATAAGGTTTAGCTGAGGATTCAGTTTTACAAATTTGATTTTCCTGTCACACTCAGGAAACTACGGCTAGGTTTTCAATTATGTTCACAGTATGTGGAATTTAAGATAGAATTGATGTTCTAAGAATCATGAGCGGTTACTATAAGGAGATGATTTCTTGTTCATGAACATTCACCTTGCTTTTAGAGTTGCTAAACTTAAAAATTTTAGTTGCCAAAACAGAGTAAAATTTGAAGAATTGCAAAATTTTCTGTGATTTATACGTTCATTATTTCCAGAATTATGCACGGAACAGTCTGTGAAGTCTCTGTGATAGATTTGTTTCAATACCAATAACAAGGAAGAGATTAAAGCATTGGAAACATGAGCAGAGCTGTGAGTGTAGCTTCGACCACCAGAGAAAAGGAGAGGGTGGAGGACGAGGCAAAGGGAAAAGTGAATTATTCAGATGAATTCCTCCGTCTCCTTCCTGGTTTGACACAGAATAAAAAGGTCAATGCAAATGTGCTCATTGATGAATATAGAGATATTCGGGATGCTGTGACTCTAGGAACAACAGGTTTTTCTCTCTTAAACTATTTTTATAAGAATTCTGACAAATCCATCCCAGTATCAAACCCTTGGACCTGTGGTTTAGCCAGGTTAATTGTTCCTAATGTCTTCCTAGATGTAGACTTTTTCTTAGACCTATCCAATCTCTATGATTTTTTATCTAAGACCATCAGGAGGGATGATGGCACTTCTTTATTGATATTAAACAAAAATTTGTTCATGCAAGCATTTGGCTTATACAGCACCATGTCTACCAGAATTGACATGACAAAGCAAAAATAGAGGTATACTATGAAGCCTGGGATTGCTAGGAGCCAGTTGTTAAAACATATGTTAAAAGAAGTGAAAAAATATTTAGATCCTATGTCCAGGGATAGCCCATATTATTACAAGGATCTACACTTCTATATCAAGTATGTTGCCTATGCCCTGTGCAGAGTGCTGGGGATAGATGGTGACGCAGAAAAGATTGATGCAGGGATCTTGATGATGGTGTTGGACCTACAAGAGGTCCACTCCAATACCAGTTATGATTATATTTAGCACATCATAGATGAAATGCATGAGGGTTTCATTGCAACCCAGAAGAGAATGAAGAACCCATAGGAGAAGGAGCCTAAATTTTTACATTACTCAGTTCTTATGCACCTCCTTTTGCATTTCAATTTTGTAATCATGGACGTTAATAATTTAACCCCTCAGAGATTCTATCAGTCAGGACCAAATTCCTATCCAATTTTGGGTGAGGGTTTGGAATTACACTTCTAGGGAGTGTGACTATTGTGCCTTTCAGAATTGGATTGTGTATCCAATAGTACAAAGTTTGGGGACTAGCAGAACAAGAATCCCATTAAAAGTTATACAACTGCTTAGGCCCTGTGAGTATACAGATAGCTGGGGTGGAAAGCATAATTGGGGTGACTTCTTTTTGGAAGAAAATTACACAGTCATTAGGGTATATGGGTGTATTCACCCACCTCATCTATTACCATATTATGTACCAGCAAGGGTGGCGGCAATGGAATTCATATGGCAACTATTGTTGATAGACAACGAGCATTTTACACCACATAAGAAGGGGACTTTGACCCCTAGGAAGTTTAAGATTTCTAACTTCACAATTGGCAAGGGTGCCATTGATGCAGTAGGTCAATGGTTGGAAAGATACAGGATGGGGGCAGCCCCTTATAGATACATTGATCTAGAAGGTTTTATGGTAGGGGTAAGGAGATTGTATACTCCTACAATCCCTAATACAAATGTCCACTATTAATGCATTGAAGAAAATGCAACAAGGAATCTCTTGGATGAAGATGATATTCATACAAGAAGACTAAGGATTTAAGAGTTGTTAAAACTTGAGAAGAAGATAAAGAGAAATGGGTTGGATTTTGGGGGTTTTTACCCTGATCTCCCATATTTTGATAGAATTAAAGCCATGATAGACAATTATTATGTCCTTATAGAGAAACTAGATACAGTTCTTGACAAGAAAGGTGCTCAGACACCTGATCATTCAGAATCTGAATATAATAGTAGTAGTGACAGTGATTATGCATGTCCTACTATGTATCCTCCACTACAGCAAGATGTTGCTGAAATACCACAGTTGCAGGGAGAAGAGGGTCACATTATAGATTTGACAGTTGCTACCCAACCAGATGATTTAGAAGAACCTGCTGCAAAGAGGTAAAAACTAGAGATAGGTCAACCCTCAATTGAATGGTAGAAAAAGAAGAAAGATAAGGCTAAGGCCTTAGTACCTGGAAATAGGTTATATGATCATAACCTAAGAAAGGAGATTAGAGAAGGTAAGAAACAACAGCCTGATCTAGATGATGAGGTTGAAATGCCCCTTAAGGCATGTATTGATGAGAGATTGATTTATCAACAGGAGTTTTTGAATGATGATAATTTTGTAAAAACTGAGGAGTTTAAAGACTTCCTGAGATGGTACAAGAAAGAAAAAATCAGAGCAGAGCTGATAGTTGATGATCAAGAGACCATAACTAATGAGGCATTGGTGGCTTTGCAAAATTATGATCCTGAAAATGAGGATATTTCACCAGAGGATGCCAGGAAATTAGTATTGGGAAGTGGAATACTATTGGCTGAGGGTTGGGATTTAGCATCCGCCTTCATTATTGATCAAATAAGAAAATAACCAGATCTCAAGATGGCTAGTGAAGTCCAAATAGGTGATGTAATAAAAGGATTTGGGTGTAGCCCAAAGTTTCAGGCCTTTGCAATGTGGAGCTTGTGTCCAAAAGACCAAAAACCCCAAGTGGTGAATATTCAGGAGAATATGGTGGGCAATCAGATGGTCTGGACAATGAAAAATACATGGGATTTGGAGATATCCCAAATCATGACACATTGGGCTCACTTGAATGAAGACAAAACTAAGAAATTGTCTAAAAGGTGCAGCACATTGTTGGAAGAGACTAGCGCATTGGCAAAAGATAGAGAAATGTGCCGAGTGCAACTTTATCAGAGGGATTAGATGATAAAGAAATTGATGGAAGAATTGGAAACAAAGCCTAAGGTGATGTATGTACCACAGCCCCTACAAATTGAAGACAAATAAAAATCTGAAGAGGTGGCTGAGGAAAAGGTTGAGGAAGAGAAAGGAAATGAGGTTGCTTTAAGAGCATTGAAAGGTGTGCTGCAACATAGAATTGACATCTTAAAAGATAAAGCTGATGTTATATTCAATACTTATAACAAATTTCCATCTTTGCACACCGAAGTAATGGGGTATTTGGCTATCCTCAACCCCTATTTTACTAAGTGGTCTACTAGGGTGTAGTTATTTGAGAAGCTTGCATCATTGCAATCCCTGAGATCAGATTTGCCAGAGATAGTTACTGAAGTTGAAGATGAGATCAAAAGGGTTAATATTTCTCTCTCATTCTTTAAGGGAAAACTGAACCAAATTGAGGTAAAGTTAAGCCTCTTTTCTGATGATTTTAACAGATTCATACCTTCCTTAAGAGGAGATGATGATCAAGTGAAGGCCTCAGATGCCTGGAGGGGTGAGTTTGACAGTAAAATGCCTAGTAATGAGGCATTTATTTTAGGAACTAATATTGATGTAGAAGGGTTCAATAAGATATTGGACGAAGCTTTCAAGGTAGAAACTGACATCAATAAGTTTCTAGTAGACATCAAAAATATCATTGATGCAAGATGGGACAGGCAAAAGGTCCAAATACAGAGTACTCAGGACTTCAAGTGGCCATCAGATGATGAAGTGAAAGCATGGGAGGTGATGACTACACCCAAGAGAAAGAAGCCAGCAATAGAAGAAGAAATTTTGGATGATGAGTAGGGATGACTACTTGGTACCTCACCATTGAAGATAAAGAGGACAGTTATTGCAAAAGGAGAATGTAGGTGAATATGAAAGCACGGTCATCCAGACTTGACATAACTGTTGCCATCTACTATGTACACTATCAGATCAAGTCGCTAGATCGGGAGAAGAACAAAGAATATCTGTTTCTATCTTTTTGACTTGGTCATTCTACCGCTTCTTCTCTCTCTTTCTTTTTGTCTCTTCTA
>MU224125.1:3570856-3587098 GCA_018584345.1 Thuja plicata
GCCATCTACTATGTACACTATCAGATCAAGTCGCTAGATCGGGAGAAGAACAAAGAATATCTGTTTCTATCTTTTTGACTTGGTCATTCTACCGCTTCTTCTCTCTCTTTCTTTTTGTCTCTTCTATCATTTTAGGGTTAGGTTTTCTGAGACCATCCGAAGCTTGTAGCATCCTTTTGAAAAGGATTTCAAGATGGTTGAAGACCTATATATATAGAAGAGAGTTGTATTTTCAAAATGAGGATGAAAATTAATGCAAAGAATCAGTCTTTCTAAATCTGTGCCTTTGTTCTTTCAAGCTTCAAAGCTTTTTCTTATGTATGAAAGAAGGATTACATCAATAAAATATGGTGCAATTTTACTCTTCTTTATTTTTGTCTCTTTATTTCCTGTGTATGCTTTTTTATGATTAAGATTGTAAGGCAGTCTGAAGCATTTTGGTTACAAGGTGACTATCTAATTACTTGTGAGTTTCTTTCATGTAAAGAACTAAGTTTTGTGAGTAGTTTCAGGAAGCATATCAGTATTTAAGGATTTGATATAGTATTTTAGAGGTAATCAAATAATTTGTAAGGAAATTTATTCTAATTGCATGTAGGTTGTAAGGAAGCTTACAGTGTTTTGTTTATGTGAAACTTCAAGCTTTTGACTCTGTAACCCAAGGATAAGCACTGATCTAGACCTGGGTTTGATAATCTATCATCATCTAAGTTTTTAAGACATTCAAAATTATTCAAAACATACTTGTCACTAGAATATATGAGCTGAAATCATTAAGGACCTATGTCAGCAGGACAATGTCCACTTTATTGATTCTTTAGAGAGTGAATCATTAGGTTATCCCTCCTAAAGACAAAAGGAAGAAGGATGCAAATCCTTGACTCATTTGTGTATGTTCTCAAAACCATAGCCTGACTTATAGTACTCTGTTTCAAACTAGTCATTGAAATCTCTAAATTGTTCTATAAGTTGTTACAGTGAGGTTTTTGGTTCATACTCAGTGAATGAAACAATCCACCAAATACAGAGACTGAGATATCAATAATCTTTAAAAGGTAAAACCTGCCTGATTCTTTGGAGCTAAAAAATGAAGAAGGATCTTATCCAATCCTTAGAAATTAGTCTTTTTCTTGCCTAAAAGAGGTGCAACTGAGTATACAAGGTATACTGTCATCAGTAGGTAAGTATTGCAAGAAAAAGAGCTAATAGGACCTATGCTAACTTGAAGTGAAGCCTCTGGATTCTAGGCTGGTTTGTCTTGGATAATCACCTAATATGATTTTGAACGTGAAAAGTAAACTTAAAGGGAAAGGGATAGAAGGAGTGCTTGAAAGGTAAATAAATGAAATTTTTTTTATCCTACTAGGAAATACACTGAAGGCAACTTGAAAAATGACACAATAACCAAGCTAGCATGAAGGTTCTCAGATCTAATAGAACACAATATTTATGAATAGGCTTGTATAAGTATTTCACAGAGAGGTCTGGAATGGAAAGAGGATATTGGAGGAAAGAACAAATTTCACTGGAAATAACATTTCCAAGCAAAGATAAACACGGACTGTGACCTACAAATAGATATTCACTTCAGTAAATAGGCATAGGAGTGAGACAAAGTAGCCAGGGATGAACAAAATCCATAGGGTAACCTAAGTCAAATCACACATAGTAGTACACAAAGATACTGAAAGAAAGAAGGCTCTAGAACTCCAAGATTTCTCTAGCATAAGCAACTATATATATTCCAATAAGAGAAATATAGATAAAGAAAAGCTTTAGGGTAGAAAAATACCATAGAAAGATCCTACAGAACCTCTATTTCAATGAAAGATTACACGAAGTGAAGATTCAAGGGTAGATAAAATGCCACAGAAAATCTTGCTCCAACTAGAAAAAATCTAAGCTAAAAAGCTTGAAAACTAACTTATATACATGTTCCTCTAGCATGCAGGCTTAGGAAACAATCCAAATCCTAGAAATTAGGGTTTACAATATATTTTGCATAAATAATGCAAAAACCCTAATGCTGTCAATTCTATTCATTAGTGTATGTAGAAATATCTAAGACAATCAGATATATCCTTGAATATCTTTCACCTTGCCCTAAATGTAGTCTGAGAAGTTGGCTCGACCCATCTCTCTGTCTATAGTTTGAAATATTACGCCACCACTATGAGCTTTGAGATCAGATCTTTTTTTATTTTTTAAATATTTGAATGAGAAACGGTCACAGGTGGCATGAGATGATCTTATCAATGGCCCAAAGAATCCTTAAATTTTTCTTTTAAAACACAATCGTCGATCTCCATCATTCTCTTTGTCTCTGCTAACTTTCTTTTAACCTAGGTTCACTTCCTTTAACTCTGGTTGCCTGAAATCCTATATGTCACTGAGTCAAGACAACATTCATTTAACTCTGATTTCTTTTAGAGACTATGCGACCACCGCGAGATCAAAACAAGATCGGATGATTAGCGTTAAAAGTCTCAAAACTTTAAGAGAATATTCTATTTCCTTTGGAGACTTAGTGACTTCCATGATCTTAGCCTGACTCACCTTTTACCTTGGGTTTCTTATCAAGACTTGGCGATTGATGATTCTCGTGATCTCTTAATATTTTTCTTAACCATGATTCCTTATCGAGACTTCATGACAACCACAAGATCATCTTTTGCATTGACGGTCTGTGCAAAATCTCATAGACTTCACTGACCTTTTGACTTTCTTTAGAGACCTAGAGACTAAGCGCATAATGCATGGGCCTATCCATTGCCATGTGTCACTCTATCATTCATCTATGACCACCTCAGCCACAAATTCCACCCTATCACTATTTTGATCCCTGCAAATATACCACATGGTGTTCATGTGTCATCTTCTATAGTTTGAATCTCGATTACCCTAGCTTTGACTCTAGCTTAACCTTGATTAACTGAAATCTTTAAATCACTGAGTCGCTAAAACATTTGGTTGACTCTAGTTTATTTTGAGACTTGGTGACTAAAATATTTTAAATCACCTTATCTTTAAACTTGGGTTACCTTTGAAGTTAGAAATACACTCAGTTGCAAGATCTCCAAACCATTTGTTAACTAAGGGTTACACTGGGAGACTTAGCGACTACCGCAAGATCAGATCTTGATGAACTGATTAGTGCTAAGTCTTAATAGCCTGAGAGTATATTCCTTTTCTTTGGGAGACTGCACGACAAAGGCATTCTTGTGATCGCATAATGATATGGAATATTCCTTTTCCCTTGCATGACTAAGAAACTAAAATGTGCACATGACTTAAAAGAACTTAAGTCACTTGGAAAAAGTAATGAAGAAATAGAAGAGGCTGTAGACCAACTAGGGTTTATACCAAGTTTGTATAGGGTTTTTCAATACTTAAGCCTTCCTTCATGAATTAGGGTAAAACAGAGGGCCTAGAAATTTGTAGAGAGAAAGACTAAGACTGAGAAATAATGCAGAATCCTACAAGTTGGGCTCTACCCTTGTGGGAGCTGCATTTTTCTCCACTTGTAGCCATAATTCATATTTAATGGGAAATTTTGGGTAACAACTACATCGCTGGGAGTATTGCTGGCTCAAGAAGATGTAACTAAAAAGGAAAGATCAATATATTATATCAGCAGAACACTAGTATCTTATGAACTCAATTACATCATAATTGAAAAAGATTTCTTAATAGTTGTCTTTGCCTCACAAAAATTGAGACATTATATGCTATCACATACAATAAAGCTTATTGCAAAGATATATCCTCTCAAATACCTCTTAACAAAGACAACATTAACAGGAAGGATAGCAAAGTGGGTCCTGATTCTGAGCAAATTTGATATTGAGTATGTGGATAGAAGGGCTATTAAAGGACAATTCCTCATAGATCAATTAGCTGATTCACCCTTGCAAGATGACACACCTTTGATAATTGAATTCCCTGATGAAACAATAATGCATTTAACTGAACATCTGTGGAAGATGTACTTTGATGGTTCTTTCACACAACAAGGCTCTAGAGAAGGATTTCTTTTCATTACTCCTCAAGGCTACAAGTTTCCCAAGGCATACAAATTAATGTTTCCATGTAGCAATAACATTTCTGAATATGAAGCATTAGTGAATGGTCTTAAATTGGCTATGGAATGGAAGATCATAGAGTTATATGTGTATGATGACTCTCAGCTTATTATTAATCAAGTAAATGGACACTATAAGACTAAATATGAGAAGCTAATACCTTATAAACAATTGGTTGATGACCTAAAAAGTACTTTGTCTTCATCACATTTCAGCAAATACCAAGAACCAAAAATAAAGCTGCAGATGCTATGGCTACACTGGCATCCATGTTAAAACTAGAATAACATCAATTCCTCTATGACTTCTTTGTGGAAGAACTCTCCTATCCAACTTTTGATACCCCTGAGTACCAAATAATTTGTGCTTTGAATGCCCAAGACCAATCCTGGTATGCTAAACTCATTTCCTATCTAATTGGCCAAACTCTACCCGATGGTTTATCAAGGAATTAAAAATGAGCCTTAATTAGGACAACATTTCATTATGTCCTCATTACTAATAAATTATATAGATGAGGTCTCGATGGTACACTTCTTAGGTTTTTAGAACAAGAAGATTTGGATTGCGCATTAAAAGAAGACCATAAAGGTTTATGTGGATCAGACTCAAATGGCTTTTCGCTAGCTAAGAAATTGCCGAGAGTAGGATATTATTGGCCCACCCTGAAAAAAGATGTTCTATTCTCAAAAACATGTCACAAATGCCAAACACATGGAAATCTCATCCATGCTCCTGCTAGAGAACTCATACCATTTATAACACATTGGCCATTTTAGCAGTGAGCCTTTGATTTGGTTGGATAAATATATCATAATTCTTCAAGTGGACACAAATACATCATTACGGCCACTGAGTATTTCACTAAGTGGATCAAATTCATGCTGCTAATCAAAGCCACTGGAAAACAAGTGGCTATGTTTATCTTGAACTACATTATTTGTAGGTATGGGACACCCTCTTCAATTGTAACAGACAATGGGGGCCAATTAAAAACCAAGACATCGAAGACCTTTGCACACAGTTTCACATTACTCAGCATTATTCTTCAATCTATTATCCTCAAGGTAATGGAGAAACTGAGGCATCTAACAAGAACATTCTTAAGATCTTACACAAAACTATGAGTAAGTCTGGTAGAGAGTGGCATTTGCAATTAAATCTAGCACTTTGGGCCTACAAAACAAGTATTAGAACACCAACTGGAGCCACTCCATTTTCTCTAGTCTATGGCGCTGAGGCAGTATTACCTATTGAGGTAGAAATTCCATCTTTGTAGGTATATTTACAAGGTCTTGTTACTGATGAACAATACCGCATTGATAAGGTGAATGCATTAGACACTAATACATTTGGGCCTCATCTTTGACCTTCATTTTCGACCAAAGGCCATTTTGGCTTGTGATGCTCACTTTTTTTTGTTTATGTCTTGAAAAGGTAGAACTTTCAGTTTTAATTAAGTTTATTGTCAAAATTTCAACCAAATCAGGATATAAACAAAAAAAAAGGAAAAGTGATCAAACTCACTTAATTCTATCTTAGTTGGATCACGGGCGGGAGGAAGGGCTTCATGAGCATTATGCATCATCCTAATAATGGTGTGTAGCTAGATTTCCTAATACAAGTATACACAACATTAAATTCTCAGTGTTAGGGTTTCCTAGCTAGATTTGTAATGTAGCTAGGGTTTCCTAATGGTATACACGTATACACGACATTACATTCTCACTGTTTGGGAGGAAGGGCTTCATGAGTATTGTGCATCATCCTAATACTGGTATACATGACATTACATTCTCAATGTTAGGGTTTCCTAGCTAGATTTGTAATGTAGCTAGGGTTTCCTAACAGACATCACCATAACAATACAAGTAAATTTCTACAAACAGGAATCTTAACGGACATATTACCTTGTTGTATGGAGGCCAATCCCACTGGTAAATATTGTTTGGTTTAATATCTCTGTAAATAATTTTCATCAGAAAATCCTCATGAAGATAAAGAAGCCCACAAAAAATCCCAAGGATAATGTTATAATGTTTTTTCCAAGCTAACAGTCTAAACTTTTCTAGATCTGTAATCCCAATTCTTATACTATCATGTCTTTCAAACAACATTGGAATACTAAAAATCTCAATGAGAAAGGGAATGATCACGAAACCAAGTGTAACTTACTAAAGAGGAAGGTGTCAAGGCTCTTGTTGGGAAAATACTCATAAACAATCAACCTTTCATATCCCTTAGTGCAACATCCCAATAGTTTCACAAGGTTTCAATGATGAACATTGGCCACAAGTTTCACTTTGTTCATAAATTGTTCATTACCCTGTGTTGACTTCACAGATATTTTTTCACTGCTATTTCCTTTCCATATTTTGTTCTTCCCTGAAAGATGAAATCAAAATAAGCCTTCTCTATGTCTATTTAAATAGATTTCCTAATCCATGTAAACACTATTTCTTTTAGGGAATAGAGGTTCACCTTGTATACAGTTCCAAAACTACCTTTTCCAAGGTTCTCATTTTCATGAAAATTGTCAGTGGCTTCTGCCAGTTCTTTTAAACTGAAGTCAAAATGTTGCTCATGTTGAAATAACCTATCTATTGAGTGAATAGGTAACTTATTCCTCTCTCATTCTTGCTGTGAAACTATAGCTCCCTCCTTTAGATCAATTTTGCATTTTTGAAAAATAAATACTTGTGTATACAATTAACCAAAAAGTAAGAAAATGTAAATATAAAAGATGGCTAAGATAGACACCAAACATGTAATGATCTACTGTGAATTATAATTTACCCCACTACTTCTTTCGAATAACAATGACCTAGATCTACTTAATATAATTGTCTTCAATGTTTTCTTGACTCCAAATTGCTCTTGAACACCATTTTCAATGCATTCACTTCCATTGGTCACAATATGATACTTAAACTCATCTCACTAATTTGAAACTTGAAGATATGTCTCTTCATGACATGTTTACTTTAAAAAACATGGACCTAATCTTTATGAAAATTTTGCATATTACTAGTCTTCCATGATAGCCATGGTAACTCATCATATTCACAACAAAAATCCATAACACTATTCTATAGCCCTCATCATAGTGGTGTCCTATGTTCTTGATAGTAAAATGGTAATGTCTTCCTCTTTCATGTTTGATGTCATATTGTTTTGGTTTTGCATTCAAGAAATTTTATTACTATTTCTTCTTCTCTTCATGAATCAATCATGCTCCCTATTTTATGCATCATGGTTTTTTATAATAGTTGTGAATATCTCTCTATAATACATGTCAAGCATTTATTTGAACATAAATATAATAACTATCACTGTGTTATATGGACTGTGGTTGTCTGTTACTGTGAATCCTTATAGAATGGTTTGTTTTATTTCGGTACTTCTGGTAGGAAGGTGTTCTTCTTTGGTCATTTAAGAGGTCCACATTACATATCAAGAGTGGGAATAAGGGATCATAAACAAATATATTAAACTAGGGCTATGTATGATCTCCAAGAAACCTTTGGAATTTGTGTATCCTTGAACCAAAAAAATGTTTGTATTACTACATTGAGGTGGTCATGCATTTGTGAATTAAAATTTCACTAATATATTTGATGCAACTTTTCATGTGCAATAGATACTTTGTGATATAATTGACAAACTTCAGTGGTAATATAATTATGCATGGCTCAAAATCCTATCATCTTGAATCAACATCCTTATCTACCTTTGCAAATAATTGTTTGTCATTGTAGATAATGTGTACTGGTTTGCTCCATATTAGGGTGTCAATTGCTTCCACAAAGTCAAGTCACCATTTTTCATGGGATCTTATGACTTATTGTTGTTGCAACATCTTGTTCGAATCATTAGGTCTCGTCATATGGGGACAACAATTATAGCACCATACAAAGTCATTGGTATGCATATGCAAAGATAAACAATAACAACTTTCTTGGGATTTCTTTTGTTCTATTCATTTGTTTTCAATGTGCATTCCACATGGTTCATCATGACATGCTTTAAGGATGTCAAAGTTTCCATCCTCAAGAACATGGATTTTGATGATATCATCTTCTATAGTGTAGAGAAGATATCCATGGATCTAGAACAATAGAAATTATTGAGTCATCTTTAATCACTTGAAGTGATGTTATCTTATCATAAGCATTTTTTAAATTGCCTACATAGAGGAGTTTTGAATTTGGTTCCAAATTTTTTGATCTTATCTTTCTAGGATAGAGGTATGGGAGAGATGATCTTCCCTTGGCAATAGACTTAAGTATCAATGTGGTGTCTTGATTTGATTCATGATTTGATCATTTAGTTTTAGTTTAGGTACCACCATTATAGGGTTGCAGCATTTTCAAGTGTCAAGCTAAAATAAAGTGGCATTTCACTTGAATTGTAATGTACATATTTGTAGTAGTGTTTTGTGCACAATTAATCTAGTTTCCAAGCTCTTTTAAAGGCTCTTAGGAAAACAAAAAATTTCTTGGAGTGCATAGGTTTAATGTTGCAGGGTTTATATTCTAGGTGCAATCAGATTAGTTAATAGTGTGGATCATCATGCCACTTTAATATTTGATTTCTAATCCTTTCAATTTTCTCTAAACTTCTTCAAGAAACAATCTATTTTTAGTAAGACACCTGATTTTCTTTGATCATTGTCCCAAGTCTTCAATATCATATTGGTGTGATCAAAGTTTGATTCCGATGTGGTTTCAATTCATCTGCAACTCAGGTAAAATAATTTAAGTTTTCACTTAAGTTTCTAATGGTATATTATTAAAATAATGACTTAAGTGAAATATATTCCAAAAAAAATGATTATGTGTGTCAAATGTGGATGCCTAGGGGAATAAGGGGGCCTCTAGACATGAAAAGCGTTATTAATCTTTCTTAAGGTCATTTTTGTGAAAAATAAATAATAATAACTTTAAATTGGATATTTCCCAAAATAGTGTTATAGAAGGAGGTCAAGGGCTCATTTTGATGACAAACTTGTGACTAATATTGTTATATTGCTATAATAAACCCTAGTTCTTCTAAAATATTTGATGACAAAAACCCTCTAATGATTACTTGTTTTGAGGAGAAAAAGCATACTATCTAGTTAGTATATTTATTGGTGTTACCCTTAAAAAATATTAGGGTTTATTGTCCATTGTTGCCTATGCCTTCCTTGCCTTAGTCAATTCCTATCCCTATGTGTTTTGGGCTTAGTTTCTTTGATTATGTTTTCAAGTTGACAAGCATTTTCTTGTGATTGAGAACTTAAGTTGTGTGTTTTGCCTTCTAGTGACATTGATTACCAGTCTTTCTCCCTAGTGATACCTTCATTCACAAATACATGACAACCTCAACAATGAATGAAGATGCCCTAGAGGACTATAAAAATGTCTCAAACTGAAAATGGAAAAATTCAAGGAAATTTTTGTTGACTGAATATGTAATAGTCATTTTCTCACACATAACATTGTTAAAGGAGTTGATGTGATGTGTTTGATCTTTCTTTTCAAGTCTTGAACATATGAAATTATAAACATGGTGCTTACTATATGCCAATGTCCTATCACAGGAAACAAAAGGCAGAAACTGTGAAATTTCATTTCATTTTGAGTATTGTGTCACTACTCACCATTAAGGGGACTAGTTGAAGAAATAGATTGGAAAGATTTTGATCCAAATAAATTCAATTTTAGATAAAAAAGGAAGGAGGACACTCAATATCCTCTCATCAATCACCCACGAGTATGTGATTCCTTTTTTTGTTTTCTATTGTGGTGTGTGCTCCTATTTTCTTTATTTTTTTAATAATTGAAAATTTCACATTGTGGGGGGAATATAACACCATTATTCCACTCCAATGGCAATGACAATTTCTTGTGGTGTTAGAGATTGATTGATAATGATCAATGACAACTTATATTTATATTTATGTGTTATTTCCTTATGTAACCTTATGGTGTAAAATATTGTAGTGAACAAAAGTACTAGTGTAATGCAGTTCATTGGTCTTGAAATAGTCAGAAGTAATATAAAAAACCATGTGAGGTGATAGATGTAGTTAAAAGATATATCCAATCAGAGGTTAACAAGAATATTGTTAGTTTTCGTATTGATTCCAAAATTCCCAAAGACACAAGACAATGTTCTATGTCTAGAAGCAAAGGTCAGTGATTATTAAGGACATGCCCAATTTTCTTAGCTTTCAAAGTTTTGAATATCTAATATGTTGCCATGTATTCAGGAATGAAGATACATGGGGATAGAAGGCTCAAAAATAAGAACATAAAATTCTAGGTGGAATGGGGAGGAACTAGATAAGATTCCAATTCTGAATTGCATCACTAGTTTACTCAGGGATTGCTAGGAATCATGTAGTGGTGAAGATGTTTCCCGGAACTTAGGAAAGAATTTGTAACTGCAAACTATCTAATTGTAGATGGAGAAAGGAACAACCAAAGATTTAACTGGAAAAAATTTGCAAGCATTGTTAAGATGTTAACAAGTCAAATCCCTATTGAAATGGGTTTCCACCAAATTTGCATTAACTGGTAATGGTCAAAGATGAAGTTTGGGTTTGTGCTCAAAGAGATATTTTAAAGCACCATGACATAGTTAGGAGAATGGATTTAGAGAGATCTATATCCCCTAAGGCAGATCACATGTTTCTAGATCAAGATAAAGGTAATGAAATAAATTCTCAATTCTGGGATAAGCTGCAAAATGCATATTGAAGCATCAATATGTTTATATAACTGATTTCATTCCCTAAAAAACTAGTTTAGAAGTTGGAGAGCTTGGATCAGGAATTGATTATGACATTGTATGGATAGGATAGTCTGGAAATTGCATAGAGTAATCTATATGTCCAAGGGTATAGATCTTGTAGATTCCTACCAAACCAGTACTTAGGTTTGTCATATAGAAGGGAAACCAAAGGGATTGTATTACTATTTGTTAATTGTTTAAAGAGTTATAAGGGACTATAACTCCAAAAATATAATATTTTTAGTTTTCTTCCTTATTTATATGTGGTTTGGTAGTCCTTTCTTTGATGCAACAACTTTACCTGCATCAAATTTAAGAGTAAATGCAATACTGATCTGCATTTTCAAATTATAAATCAAATTCTAATTCATAGTAGATCATTACATGTTTGGTGTCTATCTTAGTCATTTTTGATATTGCATCATCATCAGACTTGGGTCTTCAGACACAGGACTACAATTTCAAACTCATATAAAACAATAAAGTAAGAGTTGACAAGGAGCCACTACATGAGCATACTTGCATTCTCAAACTTTGGGCAATTACCCTAGCTTTCTTGACGTAGTGAACCTTGATTGGTTCTATGAAATTGACTCGTAATTTTTTAGTTTTCCGTGCATAATTTTTTAATATTTCCCAAGATTTTCATACTCTTGCACATGAACATTAAGTACTTCACTCGTACTTGTATGTCTACATACAAGCCAATGAAATTATTATGTTTTCTACCTTAAGCTTACAGCTTGATAAACTAGTTAATACCCCTATTCAAATGAGTGGATAACAGTCTGAATAAACATTTCAGCCATTCTGGAAAGAAATAACATTTTCTTCAAGCATGACTGACTCCAAATGTCACTTTTTACAAGAAAGAGTCTATTTCCCTTCTATTATATTTCACTACAACTGATAGGAGTTGATATAATTATAGTTTCATTTACTCTATCGAGAAAAACACATTTACCTTCAAGAGAGCAAAGTAGCTAGAGTTAAAATTCATAGTGGCTTATGTCTGCACTCTTGGACTAAAGTTCCTTGCCCACCATCAATGTCATCTCCTCCCTAATGAAACTATTTGAGGAAAAAATATCACTGAATATCTTAGAATTACTGATTGGACTGTGACTAACTAGTTGTTGAGTTTGTCTCATTTGATGGTTAAATTTTCCTAATAAAATGCTCAACGCATGTTACTGAGGCTTACTGTCTATGGAAATGTTGATTCAATGTGTGTCCTGAACTCCCCCTAATTTATGATTGCATGATATAGGTCTTATGTTTGATGTTGCCTCCTTTTTGGTTTTGTACTCTATATTGACAATAGTCATTTTGCAATTTCATTTGAGATGTTGTCTACATTTGTATGTTGCTTTTTATTGCAAATATAATTAGTATGAATGAACAAAATAATCAACTAAACAAAATGATATGTTGGAATGATAGTGCAATATTTATCGATATAGTGTTGATTGCTTTGGTCAATGTGCCTATGTGTCAATGCGGTGTTGGCCCTTGTGTGTTGAAGATGTCATGCACAACAAGTAATATTGGGTGTCAATTTTAGGGTTACCCAAACAGGAAAAATGTCTGGATATGGAATTATATTTTATGTTTAAAAGTAATGTGACAAGTAATCATTTTAGGAAGAACTAATGAAGATTTGGTATTGTAGGGAAATAGTTGATGCCAATAATTTTGATGGGTTGATGAAACCACATTTACATCTACCCCATCTACGTCTATACCTAATGTAGGAAATGAGTGCAACTTGTGCAAGGCTCGAGAGGCATCTAGTGCAACCGAGATTGCTTCAATGGCGAAAGTAGAAATCATGTTTCTACAATGCCTTCTTTGTGTAGTTTGTGCACTACTTTGTTGGGACCATATGCATAAATGTGATTAACATAGGGCTATTGTAGATACTAATTTTTTTTTAGAATTTCATGTAGATATGTTGGACATATTTTGATAAACTCATGAAATTTTTTTTTTTATGACTTTGTTATGATTTTCTATATCTTGGATGGGTTTTTGTAAATTTTATCCTTGTTCCTTTTAGAAGTGTATGGCTTGACTATGCACATGCATAATTGTAGATGAGGATTAGTAATATGGTGTTAGGCATTGCTTAGATCCTTTGGATCTAACCCCATCTTTTCCTTCCTTGCAAGTTTTAGATCATACAAGAGCATACTAGATTCAATCTCGGAGACATTGGCAAGGATCACCCAACTTCATAAAACAAGAACAAAAAAAGCCCAACTTAAAATTAGAAGACATACAGACCTTTCTAGTGATCATATTGTGTTTAAGGTGGAGTTTGATGCCACTTCAATGACATCATCCAGTGATGCAAAATTTAATTTTTGTAGTCATTGCAGCAGTATTAGGCGCCACCTTCAACCCAATATTTTACCTTACCAATATTTTACATATGGTATTAGAAGGCCTAGATGGGCATAAATTCTATGGTACAATTGTGGTTTATTTTTCCCTTGGTAATGCTTTTCAGGTAGAACACTAGGATACCATTTTTCTTTCTTGAAGACTCTTTATCAAAAGGGGATCAATTTCCTCTATCTTCAATCGAATAAGGGGTGCAGAAGTTTTCTCTACATTTATTTGGTATAGAAATTGAGTGCTATACCCTAACAATGCTGAGCAACTTCTTCACCCTTGATTCCAGTGAAGAGAGAAATTCCATTGATACCCTTTGGATAAAGAGCCTTGATACCACTTCTACCATCCTTTAAAAGACTAATTTTAAAGTTAAACCTGAACTACGATGTCTCTACAAGTTACGTAGGCAAGGCCATCTATGATGAGCACTTGAGGCATTAGGTTTGGCCCTTAGGTCTTGTAATTTTAATTTCTTCCTTGATCTTTCCACCCCTTACCAATATTTTATATAGTTTTCATCTCTAACAAAACTAGTTTTAAATGCCTTATGAAATATAGTTGTAGGTAGTTATCTCTTCTATAAACATAGCACATTCCATATGGTGTTAGAAGGCCCAGATGGGCAGAAATTTAATGGTACAATTGTGGTCTCTTTTTCCCTTGTTAATGATTTTCAGGTAGAAATGGTAGGATACCATCTATCTTTCTTGAAGAATCTTTATCAAACTGGGATCAATGTCCTCTATCTTCAATCGAATAAGGGGTGCAAAAGGTTGCTCTGCATTGATTTGGTATAGAAATTGAGCTCTATGCCCTAATGATGCAGAGCAACTTCTGCACCTGTTAGGGATTTTTCTTGCAAGTATCTTTTAAAACCAGTATGAATGCTTTTCTCTTATATATCTCCTATTTTTCTATATGCAAGAAAAGCCTAATTGATGAGGACTGGATATGATCTTCCTTCTTTTTTGAGATACACCAGCTCGGGCAGGTATTACCTTTTAATGATTACTATTTTTACAATACTTTATAGTGGATTATGTCTTCTTACTAACTTGTTGAGATACATTTTACTGTATCAATAAGTAGATAACTATGCAAGTGACTATGAATAAACTGATATAGAGCTTAATGAGCCAAACTAGTATTTTGACAACAGCAAATAGTAATGCAATAAGGTTCCTCATCCTTCTTCCTTTTATAGTTCTTATGAACTTAGGAGGGATAACCTATTTGATTCTCTCTTGAATGAATCAACATACTTGAATTGTATACTTTGTATCTACAATTTCTTATGAATGTATGCTCTTTTATAAATGTAATGTAATTGAATGATTGTTCTTAAATGCTGGATGATTGAACAATTATTTGCAAAAATATAAACCAGTGTATGATCCTATGGTCTACAGAGTCAAGATTGAATGCAAATCCATAATTAGGTAACTAATTAAAATAATTGCAACCTAGATAGCATACCTTACAAACTATCCATTTACTCCTATATCTTTGTTCATCAGATCTTAAACATCAATATTCATCTTCTAGGAATCATATGAAAGAATTATTCCTTCCTTGAAGGACCTCACAAATGATTGCACAACTACCTTGTAGTTGATGTATGTAGATGCCTTACAAATAAACACATAAAAGCCTAAATAGAAATAAAAGAGACAACACAAGATATAAAATAGAGATTGCAATGTATTTTATTAATGTCTAACTGCTTCAAAATATATGCAATAGACAAAATGTATAGAGGCTCAGACAAAATTGTAGTATTTTGCCTTGTAATTCTATTCCATCATCTTTCAAAATGTTATAATAAGCTCTATATATAGGCTAAAACCATCTTGGAATCCTTAAGAAGAAAGGATGCTACAAGCTTTGGATGGTTTTAAAACCTAACCCTAAAATACAGAAAGGACAAAAGACATGAAAGAACCAAGCACTAGATGGACAAAAATGAAGAATAAGATATGATTTATTCTTTGTCTTCTTGTGATCTTTGGTGCCTTTCTCTGTATATGTTCAGGATAACATCTGATATTTTCAACAAGACCTAGTGACAGCCAATACAGGATAATTTACACTAGTCTTCATGGTAGCTTACCTTCCTATGCTCAAAGAGCAGGTGCCATGTGTCCTCCTATTCTTCATCCATTATGCCCAAGTCAACAGTGACATGATTTTTCTTCTTGGGATTTTTTAATATGTCCCATGGTGTAACATCTTCTTCTTTCGGCCATTCAAAGCTCTGTATGTTCTCCAACTGGGTATTCTGTCTCTCCCACCTAGCATCAGTAACACTTGTTTTAAGATCTGTGGTTGTTCACATCAGATGACTAGAGATAAAAATAAGTTTGTGAGTTTGAAAAGACATGATGGTGGTGTTGTTATATTTGGTGACTATACTCCTAAACTTATTATTGGAATCAGATCTATTTCCTTGGATGGAAAGACTAACACTAACAATGTATTACTTTTTGATGGACTTAAGCACAATTTGTTGAGTGTTGGACAACTAGTGGACGAGGGTTATTAGCTGAACTTCATAAATGGAAAATTTTCTATCAAGAGTAAAACTGGAGACTTGATAGAATTTGGTACTAAATATAGAGGTGATGTATTTGAATTGAACACATCGGAAGCTTCTTTTTTTATTGCAAAGATTGATGACAATTGGTTATGGTATAGAATATTTTTTCATGTTAATTTTGATAGCATTGTGAAGGCAAGTATGAAAAAAGAGGTAAGAGATCTACCTAGAATTGTAAAGCCATCTAACAGTATGTGTAGAGAATGTGTTATGGGGAAATGAAATAGAAGAACCTTCAAGAGAAAAGCTTATTCAGAAAAAGGGAAGTTGGATCTGGTGCATACAGATCTATGTGGTCCTACAAGAACAAGATCATACTATGGTGAAAGGTATTTTATACTTTTTGTTGATGACTTTTCTAGAATGATGTGGGTTACATATTTG
>MU224125.1:3595245-3623877 GCA_018584345.1 Thuja plicata
TTCCTTTTGATCTCAACCGTTCATCTCCCCATCTCTGGGATTGATCTCAACCATTCATATCATCACCAATTCCTATATAATAAACCCTTCATAACCATTTGAAGGGTCCAAGATTTCAAGCTCTTGTGTGCCATTACTCCATCAGTTTAGTTCTAGCATTCAAGCTATCTTGCAACCACACATACACATTTCAATTATCAAATTATTGAAGCTTCTCAAGTCATAGACGCTGCCCCACCAATACTGAGCATCAAGAACAACGTTTCAGAAGGAGTAGAGAGAAATAATATAAGCTTCAAGCATTGTGGGGTTTGCATTTATTTGTCTTCCTTTCTCTTGCTTGTACATTTTATTGCTCACGTTTCTGTTATTCATTTAGTAGTCATTATATCATTGATTTGCATTCATTTGTGAAACCTTTTCTACTAACCCTCACCTTTGGAAAGATGTGGGAACCGGAGAGAGAGGCATACATTTTGGTGAACCTGACGTGAAAAAATAGCCCAAATATCTCTTGCAGATGAAGAAATGAATTGATCAACCATGGTCGTATAGTCGTAAATTTAAAAATTGCACTTTTCTTTGACATTTGTACTATTTTACAATTGCTGGTATTTTGCCACAATCGTCTATACTGTGCCGCAATCGACCGGTTTAATACCGCAATTGATTGCAGGCTTTCGTAGTTACTTTGTCCATTTCTTATCTTCTGACTTCTGGTATTTTTTCGCAATCACCTGATCAGTGCTACAATCGCAAGAATTTTGTCACATTTGTCTGATCCATGCCGCAATCGACAACATTTTACCGTAGTTGCCAGTTAATTACCGCAATCGACAGAAGTTTACCGCTGTTGCCATTTATTTACTGCAATTGACAGAAGATTACCGCAGTTGCAGGAAAATTGCTGCAATCACAAGAAATATTGCAAATATCAGATCCAAGTCTTCTGCCCATCTATTTCTAAATTGACATTCTTTTTTATTTTTGTGCAGGATTGGATCAAAGTCATCAAGGACAGAGGAAGGTAAGTTTTGGTAAGCATCATTTCGTTATTTCAAAATTTCACATATTCTCATTTTGCAAATAATCCTTTTTGGTGCTAACTTGTTTAAACAACACAAACTAGAAGGAATTCATTTGTCGATTTGGGTTTAAAAAGAACACTACTTGCAAAACATATCACACCTCATATTTCAGATTTGGGCTTAAAATTAACGTGAGGATTAAAATTGAACAAAGGCAAAAAATCTTTCAATTTGGTGCATTAAAATTGAACAAGCAATCAACACCTACTTTTGGGCTTAAAATTGAACATTCGTGCTTGTATGGTGGTGTAGCTTAGTTCACATTTCAAAATTCAGAGCTTAATCAATTTACCTCGTGTCTTGAGTTTTGGGTGCACTTGCACAAACTGTTAGATTACAAACCTTTTTACTTTTTTAGAAAGGCCTGTCCGGGGAATGTGCTTCTTCCTCAGAGAATGACCTTAAACTGGTAATCCTTCCGATCGATATATAAAAAAGGTGCAAACCAAAGTTCCATCTTATCTAGCCAAGCTTGGGTGAGGCATGTTGATGATAGTCTGAATCGGGTGAATATCCCTAAGGAGCCAGCGTGATCAACTAGGCTCTTAAGTGAGTCACGCATGTACAAACTGATTGGAGAGACACCACAGTCCCTTACTATAACCTTGTTTAATTAGAGGCTAACCCATTTTACCTCCAAATAGATACCTTATTATAGTGCAAGGGGTTGCAAAATTTCCCCCCAAGATTCCCAACATATGTGTCCCATGGTATTTGTGTAGTGAAAGAGATCTTCACTCCATGACAACAATACCTATAAATGGCAAAAACACGGGCACCTACGTCGTGGACCTTCGTGTCCTAGTAGCATGACAATTGTTGTGTGAGCTAATGGACATTCAAGCATTGGGCCTATAACATTGTATTAAGAAGCCATTGACCTGTATTAATCTGACTGTTCATTGTTGAGACCTCGTGATAACATTGCAACTTGAAAAAGTTGTAGAACATACACAATTTCAGTCTTCATTTCTCAAAACACAGTGTCTATTGTGCTTGTTCCTTTGATCAGTTTTTGAAAAATGCAAAACAAAACATACAAATTGTCAAAACCAGTCAAACATGTTAAAGTCTAGGGTTTTCAAATGTCAACTATCTTGCAAATCGGAAGCATTGTGTGATAAACTACCATAATCAACCAGTTATTTTACCGCAATCAGTGAAATTGTACCACATTTGACTAGATATACTATATTATTGTTCTGACCTAAAAAACCTTGAAATAATTATTCATTTGGTGGCCAAAACTAGTGTCTATCCCAGGAAAATGTGAAGAACATTGTGTGAATCTCTAAACATTTAAGATTACCCTTTCTTTGTAAAGCATAATTATTGTCTAAAACACTGTTAGTTCGAAAGTTCAGACTCGAAATATCTTGATCTCATCATATCAAACATCATCATCTTTATCAAATTGACTTTGTCCAAGACAAAGGTCGGCAATCTTATCTTTTATCATCACCACTTTGAGATCAAGTTATATCAAAATCTATCCTTAGAATTACCTTTGTCCAAAACATAACTCAGACTTTTCTTAGACAGGATCCTCTTCTTTGTTTGCTTTATATCACTTGTTTTAGTTGCAAAACCTAGACCACACTGTCTCAAACACCTCATGGAGGACCTTACATAAGGTCTAAGGCTAGAGCTCAACTTGATGAGTCATATATCAACCGTTTCCCCACTTGGGAAACAGAGCAAGAGAATGATCCCTTCATGAACACCAGTTCTGCTATTTTCATTGAACAACCCTGTGGGGCAGCCTTTTTTCAAGATATCACAGAAGAAGAACTTAAATATGTGGAAAAAGATGCCTACTCCACCAAAGTAGTTGACACTAATATAGAGAGGAACCTTGAACATTACTTGGCCATGCTAATAAATAAGGGAGTCAAACTCCCCGCTGAATTCAGTGTATCAACTATATGGCCCAAAAACCCTCTCGCAGGTCAGAATACTACTCAGCTTCCCCAGATACTACCTATTGTGTCACAAATTTTTCCACCATTGGCCTTACCCACATCGACACAAACTATATCCAATCAAACCAATGACCCAACCCAAGCCAGCACATCATCTACTCAAGGCATGACAAGCTCGCAACCAAGTGCACCCTTAATCTCATGGCCAATGCAGTCCAACTCTCATGCTATGCCTTCCATCCCACCAAACACCAATTGTTCTGAAACTATTTCGCTGATGCAATCTATCCACACTAGTCTTGGGATCAATACATCATGCCCGCAAGGATCCATCTCTGTAGTACCTATTTACAGTCAAGGCCCACCCAAAGCTACATCTTTTCCCATTTCGACACCCATCCAACCTCCACAACATCAACCCCAGCTTTAGTTGCCTCATATCCAACCTTTGTAATAGAAACCCTAGCTTTAGTTGCCTCATATCCAAACTCAGCAATAGCAACCCTAGTTTCAGTTGCCTCATATCCAACCTCCACAACAACAACCCTAGCTTCAGTTGCCTCATATCCAAACTCAGCAACAACAACCCTAGCTTTAGTTTCCTTATATCCAACCTCCGCAACAGCAACCCCAGCTTCAGTTGCCTCATATCCAACCTTGGCAATAGCAACCCCAGTTTCAAACAAAACCTCAGCAACAATAATGCCTACCCCAGCATTATCAACCCTAGTTTCAATCACAATAGCAAACACTTCAAAACCCACCATGAACTTCTCATGTCCCTCTTGTTACAAATCACTCGGCGGGGAATCAATATCAAGACCCAAGGATAAAATCCTATAGTCCTACTCAAGGGACACAGAGGCACAGCCTCATACCCACCACGACACAAAGAAATGTCCACATGCATCAGCTACAATATCAAATGGACATGCTAATGCAACAAATGCAAACCCTTCAAACCCAAATGATGGATATGAAAAATCAGGGGCAAACTAAATCCTATACCACAAAGGATTTATACTCATACCCCTTTGACCATTCTCTTCAAATGTCTCCATTCCCAAACCACTTCTTAGTGCCAGAATTTGACAAGTATAGGGGTAGCACCAACCCTATTGAGCATATACGAGAGTTCTTTGCTAGTTGCATCGAAGTCACTCATGATGAGACATATCTAATGTGACTATTCCCACAAAGTTTAGCTGGACCACCAATGGAATGGTTCTCACATCTACCTCATGGCATCCAGACTTGGGGAGAATTGGCTAAAAAGTTCATAGCCCACTTCCATCATAACATCAAGTGAAAGGTCAGCATCAAGGACCTTTGCGACATTAAACAAAAAGATGGAGATTCTTTTGTGAAATTCCTATAGAGATAGAGGAACATGACAAACTGAATAACCTATGATGTGCCCAAACAAGACTTGATAGTCATGTTTGTTGATAATCTCATCCTAGACATGTCATTCACAATAGAGCTATAGTTAGCTCTGAACTTCACACAACTCATCGAGAGAGGAGTTCGTTGTGAGAAGAACTTGGTCAAATGGGGTATCCTTGTAGATCCTACACAAAAGAACACAAATAAGAATGCAATGCAAAAAGCTAAGTGGTGGAACAAGAACAAAAATTTCACTAGCGATGGTGTCATTGATGTAAAGATGGTCAACTACGTGCAACCCAAGGTGTCACTGCAAGGCGCACTTATGGAAAACCAAAACCCCACAGGGCCCACTCAACAAACATACACCCAAAACCAACCTCCCCCTATACAAGAGGCCTCTGTGTCAAACAGTCATCAATAGAATCAATGCAAACCATAGTTTCAATTCCAACAATGATATTTCACGCCATTGGGAGAGCCAATAGAGTCAGCTTTACATAAGCTGATACAATCAAACACTATCACTCTCCCAGAAATCAGAGACTTTGAACAAGAGGAAAACAAACCAAGGTGGTATAATGAAAAAGACTTCTGTGAGTTTCATCAGGTCAAGGGGCACAAAATAGCCAACTGCTACCGATTGAAGCATGCTATTCAGGACCTAATTGACACATGGATCATTGATGTGATGAATACTCAAAATAAAGGCACAAGTGATCACACCATTTTCAATGATACCTTCTATGATCACAACAAAGGAAAAGCCTCCGGGTCTGGTGGACAAACCAATAAAGTTAACTATATATATGCCAACAGTGACAATGTCATAAACTGCATAAATCCTTCAGATAACCATGTGGCCACAATCACTATCAGGGACCAAGGTAACAATTGCACTATAACAATGTGTCATGCTAGAGTCATCTTACAAGGAGTACCATCCTCAGCTACTACATCAGCCAATCCTATAGAAAACTTGGATCCCCAAACAAGCATAGTGGACTAGCTAAAATGCACACTTCCCAAATATCCATGTTTGACCTCTTACACATATCTCTGTAGCATAAACTAGCACTTGATCAAGCACTTCAAAATGCAGCTGTCCCAAGGGACATAACACCAGAAAGCTTCCAAATGATGGTCAACCATATAGTAGCTAACAAACATGCCACCTTCACAGAACGTGATGTGCCACCACATAAGCCCCTGCATAATGATCCCCTACACTTGTCCAAATCCACAAAAGTGCTGTCCGTAGGGTCCTTGTTGATGGTGGAGCTGGTTTAAACATTTGTACTCTAAAGTTTATCAAGCAACTGGGTTATTTTGAATCAAGTATTGATGTCACAAGGAGGACAAATATCAAAGCCTATGATGAAGAGGAAAGGTCCTCTAAGGGTATTATCATTCTACCTGTTCGCATTGGACCTGTGGTAAAAAACACTCCCTTCCAAATCTTAGATCTTGAACTGGGATACAACATGTTACTAGGGAGACCTTGGATACATGAAATGCAAGTTGTACCATCAACATAACATCAATGCATCAAGTTCCCTCACCAAGGGGAGGAGATCATCATAGAGGGAAATCCCACTCCCTTCCAATATTGTAATGCGGTCCAAATCAGCATGGATAACCAAGTACCATCGAACCAAGATGTAAGCATCTTTTCCTCCTCAGATTCAAATCCCAAAGATGTCACATGAGCAGCGGGAAAGATAGTCATTAACCAAGACGCAAGTATCTCCTCCCCTTCAAATTCAAATCTTAAAGATATCACAGAGAAAGTAGGAAAGATATCCATCACGGACAAAGGATGTGGTGAATATAGATATGAAGAGGCTTTCACCATTATGCACATGCCTTTAAGCCCCAGAACTCATGGTATGCCACAACCTATCATTGCAATAGAAACTTTGCATCCGATTGTATTTAGATGTCCACCCACAACCTTTTTTCGATGGGAAGACATAGGGGAAGAGAATCCTTTTGAGCAAGACATCAATACCTGGTTATACAGAGACTCCCCTGAGATAATTTGACCACCACTACCTTTGGAAAACTATGGTAATGGTTACATAATGATACAAAGATTTGGGTATGATGGTACAACTAGACTGGGGGCAAGGCAACAGGGCATATATGAATTGCCTCTCCCACCAACCCAAAGAAACACTAGAGGTTTGGGCTATGGACAACAAAGCACTAGTCCTATGATTCAAGACATTCCAGTCAATCATGAGCAAATAGTAGAAATGCACTGGGGGCACAACACTGAGCATGTCCTAAAAAGAAACATATTAGCGTAGTTGTTTCCTACCGAAGAGGGATCCACACAATCCCAAATAACCTACATTTAGCAATCGATAATACCCAAGGAAGTGAGACATCAGATGAACATTCCATTGAGACTGACTCCAATGAGTATGAGTGGAGATCCCTCCATGACTCTGAACCATCAATCCCTTAATTTTTCCCTCAAGTCGATATTATCATAAACCTAGCAGACCTATTTGAACAACTGACCATTACCGAACAACCCTGTATAGAGAAACATATTATTCA
Organism: Thuja plicata; assembly: GCA_018584345.1. Taxonomy (NCBI): domain Eukaryota; kingdom Viridiplantae; phylum Streptophyta; class Pinopsida; order Cupressales; family Cupressaceae; genus Thuja; species Thuja plicata. The sequence goes on from MU224125.1 coordinate 3,602,210, forward strand.
TCAAACCTCAAGTGGTGCATCCTCATCACACTCCAATTTCCTAGGCACCATATCAACAGTCCCATTCAGTCAACCAAAGCCAAATAGTAGTGAAAGTGTTTGTCTTGTACACCCTGAGCTTATAGAGTGGGATCAACAAGGACCACCTAATCTTGATGTATTTGAAAATGGTGAGGCAATATCTCATTTCATGGGACTAAGGGAAGGCATTCCATCAAGAGATCACAAGGCAGGATTCTTTATCAACCTAGATAGAGCAGCATACTTCGGGGAGGAAGCTCCTCTTTCCAGTCCACAAACAAAAAAAGAACAAAAGAATAAAAAGCTAAAAGAAGACATATCTTCTAGAAAAAACCTCACAGAGGTGCTAGAAGATGGAAAGAGAGAAATCCTTCCCTTAACAAAGGAGAAGTCAGCATTGTTAGCCGAAGAGACATAGGAAATCAACTTGGGGGATGACAAGAACCAAAAGAACATCTACTTGGCAAAATCTCTCACCCTTGAGGAGAGAGAATAGCTTATCAACTTCTTCAAAGAAAGAATGATCAATTTTTCATGGTCCTACTCAGATATGCCAGGGTTGGATACGGAGTTGGTATTACATCATCTCCCATTGTTACCCAACGCTAAACCTGTCAAACAGAAGCTAAGAAAGATGCACCCTCACATTGCATTACTAGTCAAGGAATAACTGAAAAAGCTCCTGGATGCTAAATTCATCAGACCTATACCATATGCAGATTGGATATCTAATCTAGTAGTAGTTACGAAGCATAGTGGTCAAATATGAATTTGCACACACTTCTAGGATCTCAATATAGCATGTCCCAAAGATGACTTTCCTTTACCAAACATTGATATGATAGTGGACCAAACTGCATGACATAAAATGTTGTCACTTATGGATGGCTTCTCAGGTTATAACCAAATAAGGATAGTGCTAGAGGACCAACACAAAATGACTTTCACATGTCCTTGGGGAACATATTGTTGGAATGCCATGCCATTTGGTTTAAAGAATGCTGGAGCAACATATCAGAGGGCAATGACAACCATATTTCATGATCTCATACACAAGACGATGGAAGATTATGTGGATGACATACTAGCAAAGTCCATACTTTGAAAGGATCATTTACAGGTTTTGGGACCCGTCTTTGATAGAATGGAGGAATTCAAAGTCTGACTAAATCCAAAAAAGTATGCATTCGATGTCACGAAGAGAAAATTACTAGGGTTCATAGTATCACATAGAGGAATTGAAGTGGATCTAGAAAAAGTCAAGGCAATATTGGACATGCCTCCACCATCAAACCTGAGACAACTAAGAGGGTTACAAGGAAGGCTCCAATCAATAAGACACTTCATAGCTCAACTGCCAGACAAGTGCCACCCATTCCAACATTTATTGCATAAAGCTATCAAGTTCATATGGACAGAGCAATGTGAACAAGCATTTCAGATATTCAAATACTACCTTCTTAAATCTCCTATATTGGTACCACCAATACAAGGTAGACCATTGCTTCTATATATCTCAATGACAGAATCAACATTAGGTGTCCTCTTGGCACAACATGATGATGTAGGAAAGGAGAGGGTCGTCTACTATCTAAGAAAGACTTTGGCTAGATATGAGCTAAACTACATGCCAATTGAGAAGTCATGCTTGGCAGTTGTGTTCGCTTCACAAAACCTAAGACACTACATGTTGCATCACCAAATGAAATTGGTTGCACATATTGATCCTCTCAAGTACCTCCTGAGAAAAGTATCACTCATGAGACGACTGGCCAAGTGGGTAATGATCTTAAGCAAGTTTGACATTGAGTATGTAGACAGAAAGGCTATCAAGGGACAAGTGATTGCTGATCAACTAGCAAAGGCACCGATTCAAGACCACCAGCCTATTATCTCTATTTTATTGATGAATCTATCATGACACTACAACCGGTGATCAAAATATGGCAACTTTATTTTGATGGATCGTGTACAAACCATGGAGCAGTGGTAGGGATAGTTCTTATCACCCTAGATCATGATACAATCCCAAAGTCTTTTAGACTTAACTTTCGATGCACCAACAACATAGTATAATATGAGGCAATGGTAATTGGTCTAAAGATAGCAATCCAATGGAGAATCAAGAACCTGAAGGTCTTTGGAGACTCACAGCTAGTCATTAGTCAAGTCAACAATGACTACATGACCAAAGATGAAAAGCTCATACCTTATAGAGCACAGATGGAACAATTGCTCACCAATTTTCATTACATTCTCTTCGAGAAAGTCCCAAGAGCACAGAACAAAGTGGCAGATGCGATGGCTACCATAGCATCACTGATTGATATGCCAGGGAACGATACCAAATTCTAGTTTCTAGTGGAGCAACTCTAGGTGCCATCACATCAGGAATCTATCACAGAATCAGGATGTGTCCTTGTTGGTCCTGAATCCCCATGGTACCAATATGTCTATAGCTATCTCCAAAATAACGTCTTACCTCCAAACCTGTCTAGGATCCAAAGAAAATCCCTCATCTAACAAGCCTCTAGGTATATAATCCTCTCTACCACTCTATACAGATGAAGTCTCAATGGAACATTACTACGATGTCTAACTTCCATGGAATCCCAGAAAGCTTTGTACGAGGTACATGAAGGAATATGTGGAACACACAGAGGTGGCAATAGCTTAGCTAAGAAAATAATCCGCATGGGATACTATTAGCCCACAATAGAGATAGATGCACACAAGCATGTTCAAAGGTGTAGATAGTGTCAAATTCATGACCTCATCCATGCACCAGCCCAGGAATTGAATCCCATCACATCACCATTGCCATTTTCAGTGTGGGGATTTGACTTAGTGGGTAAGATAACACCTTCTTTAGAAAATAGACACAAGTACATCATAGCAGCAACAGAGTACTTCACAAAGTGGGTGGAAGCAATTCCCCTCACTTACATCACTGGAAAATAGATAGCAATGTTCATGCTTAATCACATCATCTGTCGATACGGGATCCCCCAAACAATCCTGATAGATCATGGTACACCTTTCTAGAATAGGGATGTTGAAGACTTGTGTGAATAGTTCTACATCAAACAAGGATTCTCATCATTTTACTACCCTCAAGGGAATGGCCAAGCCAAAGCTACAAACAAAATGATCCTAAAAATCTTTAAGAAAATAGTAAAAGAATCAGGGCAAGACTGGCACTTACAGCTTGGCCCTGCATTATGGGAATATAGAACTAGTGTGAGAACACCAACAGGAGAAACTCCTTTCTCCCTAGTCTATGGAACAGAGGTGGTATTACCCCTCAAAGTGGAAATCCCATCCCTGGGAATATCATTGAAGAGCTGGTTTCAGACGAAGACTATAGAGTGGCACGGTTAAGTGAGTTAGAACTACTAGATGAAAGAAGGCAACATGCCTTCGACCACTTACAAGGCTATCAGAATTGCCTTAGAAGGAATTATCACAAGAAGGTGAAGCCATGAACATTTGAGGTAGGAGACCTTGTCCTCATGGAAAATCAAAAGAATCAAGCAGAGCGAGTCAAACCCAAAAAGTTTGAGCCTAACTGGCTAGGACCATTTGTTATTGTCAGCTCTACTCAAAGTGGGGCATTCATACTAGAAACACTCGAGGGAGATCAACTCCCTGGCTACATCAACAACATGCACCTGAAGAGGTTCTACACTTAAAGGTCTCCATTGTTAAGGCATTTATCTACATATACAGAAAATACCAAAAAAATAAAAAAAATACAAAAGTTACCTTGGTGAAAACCTGGCAATTAGGCGCCTTGGCGACAACAGAAAAAAGCAAAAAAAAGCAAAAAAGTAAAGAGAAAACAACATCGCTTTCTTAGTAAAAACCTAGCGATCAGGCGCTATTGAGTAGATACCTTGGTGAAAACCTGGCAAACAGGCGCCAAGTGTTCAAATCCAGCTTCACCATCAAAGAGCTCCAAAATCTTGAGCACACTTCAAAATGCAAGACTGACTATCCAAGAAATATCCAGAAGCACGAACCCCTCTGAGCACCACGCACTTACCCATGTTTACTTATTGGTCCACCAGACTAAGGGGCGATTCTAAATATCCTGAGAAAATCCTAAAAATTAGAAAACTCATAAAAAATCCTAAAAAGTTCAAAAAATCAAGAGAATATCAATCTTCATCAAAAATAATCAAAAAAATTGCAAAATCCCAAAGCAATAAAACCAACTCGGTTATCAAGAAAGAAAGGGGCAAGCATGCCTAGACAATCAATTGTCACAATCATCGGCTTTGTAAATCAACATTGAGCCCATCTGACACAGCTTGATCAGCTACCAAATTAATCAAATCAAAATCTATCAATCAAAATTGTCACAATCATGAGCTTTGCGAACAAGCATTGGGCACATCTGACAGAGCTTGATCAGCTACCAATACGAACAGGACAATCAAATCTATCAATCCATACTGTCACAATCATGAGCTTTGCAAACAAGCATTTGGCCCATCTGACACAGCTCAATCAGCTGCCAACACGATTAAAGCAATCAAGCCAAACAAGCCTATCCAAAGAGTTGATCCAATCAAGAGAATCTAACTGCATCGAGGTACCACACAAAAATGTTGACTAGGTCAGTCAAGTCAGTCAGATGTCAGTCTATATTTTAGGGTTATGTTCTTATGCTACTCCAGGATCCACCATGTGAGGAGAGTAGCTATGATAGATCATGACTTATTTTCTTTGATTGTTGTCTGTTGAATGTTCACTTCGATTTTAGGGCCATGATGATTTAGGATAAATGCAGTAGGTGCTATCATTTATCTGGTAGCCGCGCAGTTCCATGATCTGAGCTTAAACCTGGGAAAGAATTGGACATTCCTTCTCTATTATTTTGCTTGTTTTCTTTATAGAATCAAGAGCTCACAACAATATTCAGATGGACTCTGAGTTTCTTTGGAGTTCTATCTTGGTTTCTATGGTCTTTCCCTTTATGTTGCAAATAAGAGCTCACGATGCTATCTAGATGGACTCTAGGGGCATAGGAGTTCTATCTTGTTTCCTTGGCTTTCCCCTTTTTAGAAATTAAGAGCTCACAGTGTTATCCAGATGGACTTTAGATGCATAGGAGTTCTATCTTGGTTTCTTTGTTTTAGATTAATTCAGAGGACAAGTGGTATCCATATGGTCAATATCTGGGTTCTCTTGGCTCTCTTTCTTTTCAAACAGGGAACATAGTTGAATCCAGATAGTCAATATTTGGGGGCACTATGGGTCTCTTTCTATTCAATCTCTCTAATCCTTCCGCTATCAAGAGGTCATGGTGGTATCTAGGTGGTATGTGATCTGGATCATTCGACACTCTTCCAGAATATCAAAAAATACAAAAAAGATGCAATGATGACAATTATTGGAAATTGGGGCAGCGACTTGAGACATTCATCCTTTCTATCAGATCATATCTATCCAAAAAATGCAAAAAGAATATCTTTCCTATTAGATCAATCTCAAAGCACATCTATCCAAACTAACTTCTTTCTAACTAACACATGCATTACTCAAAAATTTGGTGCATGGTAGATTGCATTCATTTATTGCATAAGAAAAAGCCAAAACATGTGCATAGTAGATCATATAATCAATGCATCCATCATCAATAACATCATAACTAACATAGGAATGCATTCATCATCATCATATAGTAAATCACTTTTTCAACAGATTAATGCTCATCTGACGCATTTTCTATGCTTAATTTGTTGAGGGGGCATATAGTCCACTTGCTATCACTGGGGTAGGATCAAATCTGAAAATCCTTTGACACACTGCGACAAGTCACATCGCATCAAAGAGGGGCAAATGTAGACACCCTAAAATGGACAGGCTTGCAACTTTACATTAAAAACACTAATTTTCATCTATTAATTAATGGTTTTTTATCATTAATTAATCATCTAGTTTCCTCTAAATTCATTCCCCAAATCATCTAATCAAATTCCCAAAATTAATTAAATAATTAATTTTATTTAATTAACCTTAATTGATTATTTACCATTAATTAATTAATTAAATTCAATTTCCTATAGTTTAAATCCAAATATTTAAACTTACTAATTAAATTCTTCCAATTAAATTAATTTAATTTCATCAAATAAAGCAATTCTTAAATAAAAAAGAATTCAATTATCTCACATGTTGAAAATAATTATTAAATAAATGAATTAAATATTCATTTATCTTTAAAGAGATAACTCCAATCAGATCACATAGGTTACTCCACCCATCTCTCTAGTCCACATGGGTAACTTCACCCACCTTTTTAGTTCAAAAAGGTAACTCATAATTAGCTCTTCAGTTAACCAAACTCTATCTCCTCTTTACCAAATGAAGAGGTGGAGTTTACTGAGGACCTCTCCTGTTCCTTTTGATCTCAACTTTTCATCTCCCCATCTCTGGGATTGATCTCAACCATTCATATCATCACCAATTCCTATATAATAAACCCTTCATAACCATTTGAAGGTTCCAAGATTTCAAGCTCTCATGCGCCATTACTCTGTCAGTTTGGTTCTAGCATTCAAGCCATCTTGCGACCACATGCACGCATTTCAATTATCAAATTCTCGAAGCTTTTCAAGTCATAGACCCTGCCCTGCCAATACTGAGCATCAAGAACAACATTTCAAAAGGAGTAGAGAGAAACAATAGAAGCTTCAAGAATCATGGGATTTGCATTTATTTGTCTTCCTTTCTCTTGCTTGTACATTTTATTTCTCACGTTTCTATTATTCATTTAGTAGTCATTATATCATTGATTTGCATTCATTTGTGAAACCTTTGCTACTAACCCTCGCCTTTGGAAAGCTGTGGGAATCAGAGAGAGAGGTGTACAGTTATCTCTCATACAACTCAGCTACCCTTTAATACATGTGTCATAAATCTCTGAATTTCTATTGGTTGGCAACTGTACATCCTGGCGCCGAAGAAAAGTATTTACTTTAACTCTGGTTCTACTTCTAGAAACCTCACAACTGTGTAATCTCCTTGTCTCTGAATGTTTACTTTAACTATGGTTTCATATCGAGACTTAGCGACTACTACATGTTCAACCTTTTGATCAAAAATTATCTCCTTGTCACCAGATGAATTCACTTAACCTATATTCTTTTGGAGACACTACGACTGAGCCATCTACTAACTGATCTTTAACATTGGTTTACTCAGAAGGCTTGGCAACGTTTATATCTATTTGTAACTAAGAAAATCTTTTGACTCATGGTTTATTTGGAGACAACTCAACTAATACATTTATCTCTTAATTGCTGAGTAATTTTACCTTTATTATTTTCATCTGGAGATAATGTGACAACCATTGATCTTCTTTCATCTGCATCTGACGCTCAACACTGAGTCTCCAGATTTTCAAAGCAAACCCTAATTCTTCATGAGACTACATGACTGTCATCTCCAAGTCCTAAGATGTACTCTTCTTTTTAAACTTTTATTAAAGACTACGTGATTAATGAACATGTGTCTCAACTATCCTTTTGTCTCCTAATTGCCAGATCACTTTTGACTTTTCAAACTCTTACAATGACCTCGAGACTGTCTTTCGATCTCTTTTTATCTAATGGTTGTCACCAAGACTCTTTACTTTTAACTTAACTCTTGATTTCATCTACGACTAGGCAAAAACACTAATACTAAAACCGTCATCTAACTCAAGTTTCTTCAAGAGACTTTGTGACTGAAAGGACTCAGTATCGCTAGATGATTTTCAAACTGCAGAGTTTATCATGAGACATACCGACCACCATTGGATCTGACTTAAGATGGATAGTTATCACCAAATCTCCATATTCACTAAGGTATATTCTTTTCATCAGGAGATAACGCAACAAAGCCTTTTCGCTAAGTCTCTAGATAGAATGGAATATTCGCTTGACTTTACAAGACTAAGCGACTAACTTAAAACCACATGGTTTAATCTTAGAACTTAAGTTATGATAAAGTAACTTGAAAATAGAAACTTGACTGAGATATTAGGGTATTTTGAATTTTCAAACAAAGTTAACCCTACGACATAGGGTTTTTGACATTTTCACTAGGTTTATGGCTAAATATCATTATTTGCAAGGATATTTAAGCAATTTCAGACATGACTTTCAACTCTCGAGAATAGAAATGACTGGGAACTTTGGAAATTTACTGGATAGACTACAAAACTGGAAATACAACCAATAGTGGCTCTATCTAAGGATGTGTAAATGCAAGTTTATATCAAGAACCATAAAATCTCTGGTTGTAAACCACTTCAAAAGAAGCTGACTGACCTATTGCAAAAAGAAACACATGACTGAAAGAAACAAACCTTATTTACATATAATACAGAGATATTTACTGTGCATAAAAATTTTCACTTTCAACTGAAGTAAGGTTTCATGAACTTCCCATGCACTGGCAATTCATATTCTTCCTCATCCATGTTCTTCAAGATATAGGAATATTTACCAAAACTCTGAGAAAAAATAAAGGGACCAAGCCATAAAGATTCAAAATTTTTATGCTTACCTTTGTCCTCTGCTCTCACATTCCATTGGAGTACAAGATCACCAAGTATAAATTTTCTTCAAACTTCTCATTTATCAAAAAGATACTTCATTTTTTGTTGCAGTTTTATGTTCTCTTTCTGACCCTCTCTTCTGATTTCATCAAGTTCAGCTAGTTGCATTGTTCTGTCTTTCATTGGGTCAAAAATTTCTAGCTCTTCTTCTTGCATAAAATTGTATATAGGTAATAGATTGTTGATAGGCATCCTAGACTGTAGACCATACACAAGTTCAAATGGTGACTTACTAGTGGCTTTCTTGATTGTTATCCTATCAGCCCATAGAGCTAGTTTCAACTTTGTATGCCAAACTCTTTTGTATTTTTCTAAGGTCTTCTTTAAAATCTTTAGAATTCTCTTATTACTAGATTCTGCCTAGCCATTTTCTTGAGGATGATATGGGGATGAATAAGAAATTATAATCCCATATTCATTGCAGAAATTCTTGATCTCATCAGATCTGAAACACATAGCATTATCCATGACTAGCTTGGCAGGGACACCAAATCTGGTAAAAATATTTTCTAATAAAAACTCAGTAACCACTTTTCTTGTTGATTTTTTAGTGGGAATAGCTTCTATCCACGTTGTAAAATAGTTAGTGAAAAAAGTATCCAACTGTGTCCTCCACTGGATTTTTCTTAAAATTCTCCAATAAAATCAATACCCACATTGTAAAAGGTGCCTCAGCACTCACAGGGTTCAACATCAGGGCACCTAATAATTTTAATTTATTTGAGAACCTCTGGCAAGGCTCATATTTCCAAAAAAATGCATGAGTATCTTTAAATACACTAGGCCAATAATATCCAACCCTCAAAATCTTATGAGAAGTGGTCTTGGCAGAAAAATGCCCAACACATATTCCAGCATGCATTTCAATTAGTACTTTCTCAGCTTAGTTTTTATCTAAACATAATAGTAGTACACCATTTCTATCTCTCTAGTATAGGTCTCCCTAAACTAAGGTGTACTTCTGAGCTTGTAACTTAAGACTCCTCTTTTGATTATCTGACATGATTTCAGGACACTTGGCATTTTTAAGGTGATACATGATATTAGCATAGAATGGTTGTCTTTCAATACTAGTTATTTTTTAATCTTGTATCACTACATTATTTACTTGTACCAAGTCTAGATTTTCTTCAATCATTAGTTTTTCTAAACCTTGTCCTCTAACCGATTTTGTAATATGGATTTCTAGGTTAAATTCTTAAATTCTGTTAATCCACTTACATCCCTTACCAGTCACTTCTGATTGGGTAAGAATATCTTTCACTGTTTAATGAGGAACATATGCAAGAACTTTGGCACAAAATAAGTAAGGTCTGAATGATTTAACAAATTTTACCAATGCATATGCCTTCTTCTCCATCATTTCATAGTTCAGCTCTACAACTTGGATACATTTTCTAAAGAATGCAATTGGATGTTCAAATCCCTCCTCATCCTTCTGTAGTAAAACAACATCAATAGTGTGAAAAAATGCAAATCAGAATAAAGAAAAGGGCTTACTGTAATCTAGAGATTTTTAAATAGGGTCCTCTTGTACTGCTTGCTTGATTTTCTCAAATTCTAACTGAGCCTCTTCATTCCACTAGAACTTTGCATCTTTATTTAATAACTTAATGATTGGCTTGACAATTTCAGCAAAATTGGCAATGAATCTTCTAACAAAATTAATATTTCCAAGGAAAGATTGCACACCTTTTATATTCTTTGAAGCAGTGACCTTTTGAATAACTTCTATTCTCTCAGGGTCTATCCTTACTCCATCCTTGGACACTATATGTCCTAATAACTTTTCTTTTGTGACTATAAAATGACATTTTCTAGGGTTTAGTGAAACACCATATTCTAAAGCTTTTTTGAAAATTTTCTCTAGATGTTCTTAGTGATCCCCTACTTTCTTAGAAAATGCAGTCAAATCTCTTGGTAAATAACCATGAATGGATCAATAAACTCTTTAAATGCTACATCCATGGCTCTCTGGAAATTTGCTCCTGCATTTATTAATCCAAAGAGCATTCTGACATATACATAAGCTCCCCATGGAGTAGTAAATGCAATCTTGAATTGCTTTGACTCTTTTACAAGTACCTGGTTGTATCCTAAGAAGTCATCCGTCATTGATAATAGCTCACAACCAGTAACCTTATGCAACATTGCTTCCATGTTTGGTAGAGAATAGTTGTCTTTTAAGGATGCAATGTTCTGATTTCTGAAATCTACACATAGTCTTATATCACCATTCTTTTTTGTAACTGGTACTAGGTTTGAGACCAAAGTTGAATGTCTGATAGGCTAGATAATTCTAGCATCCTTTAATTTCATAAACTCCTATTTCATCTTGGGAGCCAATAGAGGATTAATGGGTCTCTATTTTTTTCTCAATGGTTTCATATCTATTTTGAGTGAGATTTCATGTTGGAAAAGATCCTCTCTATAAGCTTTCAAATCTTCATACGACCATGCAAAAACATGCTTATTTTTTCTCAATAATTTTATCAGGTTAGTTATGATATGAGAATCCAATCCTTTTGCAGTATAAACTACTTGAGGAGTGGTCTCTGACCCCAAATTTATCTCCTCTAAATCCTCAATCTTGACACTGCTTATTCTTATTGTATGTTCATTTTGATGAGTAAACAATACCTCTATTTCTACCAATCCCTTAGGAATCTGGTTAGAACTAAGTTGGACAACCTCATCCCCCAATATACAATCCTTACCATCAACGACCTCAAGCAAATTATTGAAATCTGTGTTGGTCTTCATAATGATCAAGGCATTGAAAAAATCTAAGGATATCTTTGTCATCCTCAAATACTTTCCAATTGTAAATATTCTCTGAGACAACTGGTCTTCTCTTAAACTCAATAATTGATACCCCATTTAAGATCAAGTCATCAATTTTCAAAGCCAAATTAGCTAAGAAATCTAACATAATGTTTCTAGACCTTTCTATCCAATTTATATTGAAGGCATCAAAGAATTCTATTTGGTCTCAAATAGCATGTCTATAAATTTGTGATATGTCATTCTTCACAGCATATTTGGACCTTACTTGGGCTACTGCTAACCCTAAGTCACCATACATGTTTAGTAGCAATGTCTATCCCTAGAAATAAAGCTTCATATTTGGCTGTATTATTTGTACACTGAAAAGATAGCATAAAAGAATATTTGAATGTGGTACCTGATGGAGATATAAGTAGAACTCTAGTTCCTGATCCTTCTTTTGAACAAGCTCCATAAAAATACATTTTCCACAAACCATCACTCTGTGTAGTCAACTCTTTCACCAAAGGATCAATCTTTTCACATTGGTGAGCACTCCTTTTGATTTTGAAATTTTCCATGTCAATGTCAACACAGTAATTAATATTTGTATCCTCATGCAATTATATCATATGAGGTGTTCTTCCCTCTCTAGACACCTTTACATTATTTCTATCTATATTGAAAGTGGCACAGGAAAAATCACACTGAATATTGCCCCCATTGAAGCACTCCATTTTCTGGACAACAACGTGCCATAATATGGTGGGATATCAACCACCAATACACTCATAGTCAATATTGTATCTGGGTATATGGCTAATTTGTAAGGTAAGACTTCAATGGTTCCAAAAAAATAGATTTATCTTGATTCCATTGGTTGACACCTCCCATGAGGAGTATCTACTTGCAAACACATGGATCTCATAATTTATGCAGGCATGACTGTATTAGATGCTCTTGAGTCGATCATACAATTTTTGAGAATCTTTTCATTTATTACCAATGTCAAGAAAAAGGGATCAACAACCCCTGTAGAAGTATTTGTGTGTAATTAATTCTGAGGGATCTCATAAATCATCCCCTCAGGCTCCTTTCCCTTATTGTTGAGTTTCATTTCAATATGTTCTATTTTCTGAGGTTTTACTGGTGATACATTATTCAATACTGAAAGAACTTTCTCTTTGTGTTCTTTTATTCTCATCATCTCTAGGAATGGAACCTTCACAGTCATCTGAGATAAATTTTGTCCCATATCTAATGGAGTATACTTTACGTTAGAGCTTTTAGGTTTTTCTACAATAATATTATTTTCTTCTATCTAAATATTCATAGCAGGCTCTTCCCTCTTAGATTTCTTATTTTCTACTTTGGGGGAAGAAGAACTTGCTTCTGGCTCTTTAGCCTTTTCTAGATGTACATCTTTTGATTCATTTTCTTTGTTCACTATCTTGACCTTACGTTTGTTTGCATTTTCCCTAGGTCCATCTTTTTTAGGTACATATTTGGCATCTGTTTTATTTTATTTTATGAAGATGCTTGATTGCTGACTACCAACATTACACACAACTCTGTTTCTTAGATGATAGTTGTTTCTTTCTTTTTTCACCATATCACCAGTGATTCTGCCTTTTTCTTCATCAGAGGCTTTTCTCACTACTGAGGGTTCCTAACTATTTTGGGCATAACACCTGATGTGATCAATCCTATCTTCCTTTTCACTATCTGACAAGATTTGTTGCTAATGAACTTTTATTCTACCTTGTGCGCCATATATTTCATAATTTTTAATTTCTTCATTAGAATCCATATCATGACATGAATAAGAATTATTCATACTATAATCACATAACTCATTTTCATCCTTTTCTTTCTCTTCATTTTCTTTTATATCTAAAGAAACAATGCAAAAATCAGGATTGTGCGGTGCCTCACAAGCTTCACACCAAAAGTCATCATTACACATGTGAATAGTATTTTTATGTAGGGGATAAAGAGTTCTATTCTCAGGTTTGTCTTTCCTTAGTAGAACAATAGGCTTACCATCCTTGAATTGGGTACCATAGGGGTATTTTTGCATCCTATTTTGTGGGTTATAGTTATTATTATAGGATGGTTTGTTATTTTGTGGAGCCTTGTACTCTTTGTATTCCAGTTCCTTTTGATTACTCCTACTACAGTGTGGATCCTCTCTTTTACCTAATTTTCCTGATATCCTCCTATTCATCTTATATGCATAGTTTTTTTATAGGCTTTTGTTAAAGTTCTTGGGTTCTTATCTCTAAGTGCATAGCCCATTTTTGAATCAAAAGAATTGAGATAGGCAACAAGACATACCTTTTGATCTAACTTCATTTTTTGAAACAACTTATGCATAGCTCATTGGAATATTGTATTGAACTTAGTCACTTCTTCATATGAGTTCTTCCTTATATTGTTGAATTCATTGAGCATAAATCCTTCATTATAATTATCACCATATTGATCCTTGAATAGATCAATCATTTCATCCATTGTTCCTACAGAACCATGAGATAGACTCCTAAACCATTCCCTAGCATCTTCTACTAGAGATGCTACAAACAATTTCATAAGGATATCTTCATGATTGATATTTAAATCATCTATAACATTAAAAAAATTCTTAAATGCTCTTCACAAGTTACAACATTATTTCCTGAAAATTTTGGAAGTTTTTCTCCCATATCTTCTGGTATTGCATTAGGATAATCTGGAATTCCAAAGAAATAAAATTGCTTGTACCTTTCTGCATGAAGAGGTCTCCTTTAGAATTTGTCAGTATCTTTAGGAGAAAATAATTTTTTATGGTCTTTGAAAGAAGAAGCCTTGTTTCTTGATGTTGTAGCATTCTCTATATCGACAAAGGAGATTGTAGTAGATTGCAAGAAATCAATTTTTCTCTTCATCTCTATAGTAGCCGCTTTTTTCTTCAACTTTCTCCAACATCTTAGCCATAGTTTCTCTTTAATTTTTAATATTTTCAAGGTCAATGTCTAGCTTAGACATTTTCTCAGTCAGGTTCTTGTGAGTTTTTGGCTCCTCAACTTCGGTTTCTGTCACTTTATTTTTTCCTTTATCTTTGAAGTTTTGAGGACCTAAAATTTTGTGGGTACCTGGAGTCTCTTTGTCTCTGCAAGACTTCTCAATATTTTTTTGCAGCTTGATGTCTTAGAGATCTTCTCCTAAATTTATCGACATCCTTATGCTCATTCTTTTTCTTTTTATGCTCCTTTTCCCTTTTCGTTTGTTGAATAAGGGCTAGTTGTCTTATAAGGATTATTTCTTCCTCTGCAAGCTCATCAGAAGGAACTTAAGAGTCTAAGGTAATTGTGTTAGTTCCTTCTCTCTCACTAGAAGTAGTAGTGACTACATAGGTTTCTATTCCAAGGTATGGGGCATTTTCATACTCTGAGGTATTCCCCTCAAGGCTAGAATGATTGGTATCCTTCCTTCTAGTATTGTCTTCTTCATTTATTGGAGCAGAGTTACTGATATTTTATTATTTCCTCTTCTCTCTCCAAGACAACTTAGATTTTGAAGTAGTGGGGTTTAGTATGAGGAAAATGTCAACCTGCAATCACTCACAATAAGAAACCATTAGAGGGTTAGCATCTAAATTCAACGTGAGATAAAAGAAAGAAAAATAAAGTAGAGTATCCTCATATCATCAGATAGAGCCAAAACAAGTTGCACCCAAGAGGCTTGATTGATTTTCTCTTTTGGATGGGATGTGGGTGTGCTCTCTCAAACACACAAATGCAAGTGAATCCCCAATACAACGCAAGATTGAAAACAATGAAGGAATTCAAGAGCTAGTATGAGGAACTAGTCTCAAATTCTTCAAAAGGATGATCCTAACTTATGCAATTGAACATGAAAGATGAAAGATAACAACTATGATTCATTTTCGCCAAAATAAACCTAGCATGTGATTTCTAAGTGATTTAAGCAAGAAACATGAAACTAGCAATGGAATTCTAAAGCAATTCTAGCATAATAACAATGCACAATGAGAGATGAAAAATGAAGAGAAGGCCTCTATTTATAGGATTTTGGAGGAGAAGAAGAGGGCTTGGATGATGTGGCATATATGTGTCATCCACATAAGATCCACATAAGGGACACATAGGCTTGAGGGAATGGCCAATTTTGAGTCAAATATAGCATTTAATATTTAGTGGCTCAAGAATTCCAAGTGCGAGACAAAGTTGTAAGAGGAATTTAAGAGGAATGGGTGACCTTTTTTGGAGAGAATTTCACCATGTGGGTGAGCATTCCATTAGCCTTAAAAAGGTAAGGAATCACCCTTTAAGTATGATTAAAGGATAGTTAGGTAGGGAAGCATGCTTAGGAAGTGAGGTGATGGGAGTAGAGTAGGAATAGGGTAGGTTTAGGGTAGGTCTCTAGGTTGGATTAATAGGTTCCTAGCTAGGGTTTAGATTATAATTAAAATTAGATTGGAATAAATCATAGTTTAGAAGAACTAGAAATATGAAGGGATTTTAATAAATATAAATTTATTAAAAAGGGGATTTTGTGAGGCAAATATATTTAAATAAAATACATTAGAATAGTATTTGATCATTGATAAATACTAGCAAATGAAACTATTTAATTGATTGAATTAAATATTTAGAGGAATAAGAGGGAATTTAATATTAATAATAATATTAATATTTTTGGAAGTATACATTTTGCCCCTCTTTGACGTGGCGTCGCAAGTGATGTTGCATCAAAGATAAGAAAATAAGTTGCCTCAAAGGAAGAGGGTTTCTAGGAGTCGTGCCAAAGTGACGATGATATAGGGTTGTGCCCCCTCGAGAAAAGAACGCAACAAAGACAATGTTGTGGGATTTTCTTGAAAAAGGATGCAATAGGAAGGAGGAAGGGAGAGGAGGAAATAAATAGAAGCCTTTTGAAATGCAGCTAAGAATGAAATTACAAATTCAAATGCAAGGATAAAAATTAAATGTAGCTTATGAGCATTGGGGATCCATTTGTGTGAAAAATATGGAGAGCACATCCGAGTTTGATATTGCAATAGGAGGTATGCATCAGGTGTTAGAAAACACAGATGACAAGATTCCTTTGTGTGGACTAGATGCTCAAACAAAAGCACACTAAAAAAGACACATGTATCAGTATCCACCAGTCACAATGCACCAAGATATAGAAGATCGAGGTAGTGGTTAGTAGGTTGAAACTGACACAAAAAGATAATATCAACAAAGACGACTTCATGACCAAGCAGTCATTCAGTCCAAAGTTCTTGCCATGAACAAGATTGATGGGATGAAGGATTTGATAAGTTGATGCCGGAAGGATGCATCCTGATGAGTAAAGATTGGATTGGATTTGATTAAAAGATATTCACTAGCAAAAGCTGTGGGATGAGGAGCAAGGATAATCGGTTGCAAAACTGATTTTGTGAGAAATAGGATTGCAATTGCAAGTGTCAAAATGTCACTGAAAATTAAAATACTAAATGATGGTTTATTGCATGATTTTTGAGAATATTTGATTTTTTTGAATTTTTCATGATTTTAAAATGTTTTTGGAATTTTTTGACGCATTTAAACTGTACAACAGGAACAATTTATACAAACATATACAGGGGGTAAATGGAGCGGGAAAGTTTCAATGACAACAAGGGTTATAAGAGGGGCTAGGGGGTTAAAGAATGTCATTTGTGAATATTGATTTGGCAAAAACTGAGCTTTGGGGTGAAAACTATGGCTGACAAGAGGATGAAGCGGCAGTTGGGGGAGTGCTTGCACACACACAGGAGACTTGCGGAGTGACCTGTACCAGTGAGTGGCTCAATGTTTACCTTATATTTATTGTTGTCAAAGTTGTAACACTTTTGGGGGGGTTAGGGGGCATTAAATGCAGGTTATTAGGTTTCAGACTGGAGATGTTGGTTCCTGAACTGGTATTTGTGAAGATGCTAATCCCTGGATTGACATCTTCATAGACCCCGATCCCTGAACCTGGGTCTCTGAAGACGACGGTGCCAAATTGACATCTTTGAAGATGCCTAACTCAGATATGCATCTTTGAAGATGAAGGTCTGCAGGGGAAGACAAGCAGAGACACTGGTGTATGAACCGGTGTTTTTGGTTAAACTGGCGTCTGCGCTGAAACAGGCAGACATCAAGGGGATGGGAAACAAAAGTACCTGGCGGGGGTCGGGGATGGGTCAGCAAAGGACCTAGGGACAAGATGCCCCATTTTGGGAGGGATTAGGCTAGGAATAGAAGAAAGATGGGCTGACATAGTGGGTTTTTGGATGTTACAGGAGCAGTTCCCACCATTGGGATCTTGGGAGCATTGGTCGCAAACCATGGAGTTGGAGGCGCAACTGACAGAGGTAGACTGGGGATTATTAGCATTGGTTGGGTTGGACTATGTGCCCCGTTGGCCTAGGATATGAGTGCACAATAGGATGATGACCGCTTTGATCGAGTGGTGGCACAGTGATACTACCACCTTCCATCTTCCAATGGGAGAGACCATGATCACCCTCAAGGACGTGTGGAAGATTCTTTGGATACCGATTGAAGGGACGATTCCTTAGTATAGACTAGAGGATAGTGATCACTACATGGAGACCACATTTAGGAGATCAATGAGGAGGATCCCAACATACATGACCTGGATGCCCTGGTAACCAGTGGTGGACCGGAGACTGCGGTATATAGCCCTATTCCTAACTAGGTTGATCGGAGGATGGATGATAGCTAATTTGGCTAGACATGGTTTTAGTATGGGGTGATCTCGGGTGTTAGAAGGGATGCTGGAGGAGGGTATGACATACTTTTGGGGGTACATTGTCCTAATATAGTTGTACCATGATCTACACATGGCTACATATCGTGGGGTACGCAACATGGGGACAGATGTGACTCTATTGTTAGTGTGGACATGGGAGCACATTGCAGTGTTCCGACCTATGAGAGTGCAAGAGGCTCAGTAGCTAGGAGAGACATATGCCTGTAGATATAGGTTACCATTAAGGTACACTTTAGTTGGTCAGACTGGATACTGGCTTTGGCTACTAGAAGAGGTTCAGGTTTTCTGCTAGACCCCATACAGACTCTACGAGCCATGGGGAGCAATGGAAAAGGAGGTGGGCATGGAGGATGGCTTTGAGGAATTTCTATATCTTTCATATGTTCAGACTGATTACTTTCTACTAGGGAGGATGATCCACCAGATAGAGAGATATAGACCATTTAGGGCTATGAGGTAGTTTGGAATATACTAGGGGGTGGTCACAGTGGATGCCTTACATCCTCATGTTACCAGGGAGATGGGCACATGGGGGAGATATACTGACACTCTCATAGTGAGGGCATCCTAGAGGACTATGGTGCAGATAGACTTTGTGGCATGGCCAGATGTTATTGATGTAGGGATGACTCCTGAGTACGTAGCATGGTGGGCTACACATGTGCCCTTACGGCTCACAGACCTAGCTCAAGTGGCTTCTCATGAGTAGCCAACAGGGGATAAAAATGTTGATGATGGGACAGGCATAGGAGATGCCCTTGAGACTTCAGTAGCAGGTTAGAGGAGGAGGCCACATCAGAGATGGGTTAGACCTTAGACAGAGGTGCAGGCAGGGGTTGGACTAGATCAAGGGCCATAGTGGCCACCACAGGCTTAGGTAAAGGCACCTCAAGTGCCAACATAGGTACATGCACCATAGGGGCCACCGGTAGGGTTTGTGGCACATGAGACTCATGACACTGTCATCGCAGAGTGAGACAGTCTATAGACGGAGTGTGCAAGACTGTGGGGGTTGCTAGGGATGGCAACAGTATCCAAGACCAGCCTTTAGACATAGATGAACCGGATATAGGGACTATTGGCTATAGAGATAGTATGGGCAGATAGGGTTGAGGGTGCTTTTGACACCTTATAGGGTAGGGTTAACTCTAGAGAGTTTTCCATGGTCAACTTGACACAAGATGCTACAAAGCTATGTACTGAGATAGGTACATTGACAGACCAGTTGAGTACTCTAACCTTACAGATGGAGTAGGCCATAGAGAAGATCATTGCATTGACCTCCAAGAGGGATGCATCATAGAGGTGGGCTAAGGCATATAGGACTGAGCGAGATATCGCTAGACAGGATGCCATTACAGGTGGGGCTGGACAGGTTTTTATAGAGGATTTTGTAGCTCACTGAGATTCGACCAGGGTAGGAAGAGAGGCAGCCAACTATCAGGTCCTATATCATCAGCTAGTTCCTGAGGGACAGAGGTGAGAGTACTCAGAGAGGTCTCGGTCATAGAGCATGGTGCAGAGCACCCTAGGGTTTTTTGCTCCAAGCCCTAGTAATTTTCAGAGTGATCATGGAGCAGATCATGGTTAGTAGTTTTCTTTCATTCTCCTAAACCCTAACAGTTTCCTCATGCTTAGTACAAGAGCGGGAGTGCAAGTCAAAAGACTTACGAAGTTACGGTTACATTATGCCTATCACACAGTCGCAAGGTGTTGGGCGGTTAATTTGAAATAGTTGCGACAACGCGATAATAGTGTATCGCATAGTCGGTGGGTGATCAGCGGTTACTGGAAAACGGCTGCGACGCTGTGATAACAGTTAAGATGACAGTCTATCACGTGATCATAGAACAACCGATAGTTAGGTTATATGTGGTGTGACAATGCAACAACCCATGCATCGCATGATCGTAGGATAGCAGACAGTTAGTTTATAAGCATTGTGAGAGTGCGACAACAAGGCATCGCAGGGTCACAGGGAAATCAACAGCTTGTTTCGAAGTGTTGCGAGACCGCGATGACAATGTATCGCAAGCTCACAGATTAAGGCATGCATGGTTTTAAGGCTCGTGACTATGCGATTAAACATTCAGAATAAGGATAATATATGATCGGGACCCGAGCTCAGTAAGAGTTACGATGCCACGGACAGAGGAAGAAAATAGGTTGACTTGTCAACATGGAAGAAAATGCCAAGATAAAAAGAGAATGCCACGGAGGAAAATGAGGTCCACATCGACAACCATGCTGAGAATGATGATAGTTGCAGGAGGAAGACGAAGAGCCGAGATAGTTAGAATCCTCAGGCACACAGGTAACCTAAAAATGGTTGCAAATCAAGAACAGGCTGAGATATAAAATGAAGGAAAGAACCATTTTGGAGGGGTTGGGAGAGATTGGAGTTTTAGCAGACTAGAAAGAAGATTTCAGTTTACAATGTAACTTTCTGATTTTCAATAAAGAATAGTTTCCTGTGTGATCTGTGTGTTCTTCTGTTGTGTACAGTTTTCTGTAGAGTAGGATCTTGAATTCAGTTTAGTTCAATGGATACCTTTTGACTCTCATAATCAAGCTTATGGAGTGTGACCATCAAAAGGTACCTAGTATGTATTTTTATTCTATTTTTGTGCCTGTGTTTGAGAAGTGGCCTAGCCAGAATTGTAGACAAGTCTTAGGCAAGCTAAATGGTCTGGATAGGGAACTTGTAGGAGAGAGAGATAGAAGGAGAAGGGTGCATGACTATTTTTATTCAATCATGGAGAGAAAGATAAGGTAAGGAGTGAGACATTTCGGTGGGTAGGAAACTTGGGAGAGAGGGAGTATAGAAATGCTTCTAGTTAGGGTCTGAGAGTAACCCTAAGAGACTCAAGTGTGAGTCTAGAGGATCCTGAAGTGAATAGGATCCAAAGTGAGATTCCTAAGAGAGAGTGGGAGTCTAGAAGAGCAAGGTGACCTCCCCATCAGATTGGTATCAGAGCCTAGTTAAAGATTTGGGTTTGAAATTTATAGATGTTTCAAAGTACTGAGGAATCAGTAGGAGAATCGGCCATGGTGACAAATGTAGAGATGGCTAAAGAGGTGAATGAGCAGAAGGAGAAAAATAGACTCCTTGAGGAAACTCTAGAGTTAATGAGAAAACAACTAGAGGATATTGCTGATAAAGTAACTGGAGAAGCAGAGAGTTCTAGTAAAGGAAAAGCTGTTGCAGTGGAGGATGTTATACCAGAACCAGACCCTTTTATGCCAGAAGAACCATTCTTGAAGGCTATCAAGGCACTAGGTGGAAAGGCATTAGAAGGAGTACCAGTACTTGCTAGAAAAATGGATTCCGAATTGGTAATGGAATGGATTGAAGGAATGGAGAATCATTTTGATTGTGAAGGAGTGACTGAAGCACAGAAAGTGAAAGTTGCTAAGTCTAGATTGAGAGGAGCAGCCTTAACTTGGTGGAAATTCA